>CAJDSM010019715.1:0-14216 GCA_903981925.1 Ostrea lurida
CCGACAACTAGTTGTGAGGGGATAATTAAAACATCTCTGTACTGACATTGCATCAGGAAAATCGATAAGCTCTTTAACCTTCACTGATGCTCTTCTCATATGAATATTTTGCCGACTCACCTTCCCACCATTTTGTTCCAAACGCTGTACTGCTTCAGTAATACGATCCTTGTATTTTTTATCCATCATTCTCTTAGATACCTGAAGCCAAAAATATAAGTAAGGTCAACTGCATGTAAATGTAAGCTGCACAGAAATGTTGATTTTGTTTACTTACCAGCACACACACATACACACACAAACATGCATGTGTGTGTGTGCAAATGCACATGTATTATAATAAAGGATAAATGACATTTCAACTAGTGTAAGCTTAACATAGCTATTTTTTTTCAATTGATATTATAATTTAGGTTTCAATTGGAAGAAAATTATTTCTTTTTCATGAATGAAATGTGTCTTTTTAAAACCATTCAACGCTATATAAAGTAAATTAGAATGAATAAATTTTAAGCATACTGGCACTAATATTGTCTTCAGATGCTGGTTTAGCTCTGGTCCAACAACATCACTTAACTGCATCAACGCATTCAAGCCTCCTTCAAATACAGAATTATCTTTGTGGCTCTGCAACAGTAGAATCGGTCCTAATTTTACATTTATTAAATAGCATTACATGAAAGTTACCAGGAATTCATTTCTGAAAAGGCTAAAAATGAAAATTCGAGACGTTTTATTCCCAAATGATCAAGAATCAAAAGTTGAAAACATTTATTGTGATTTGTGCAATGTGATAATTTGATTTTCTCACATTTTCACCAGTGTGAGACCAACTTTACACATGTGAGACAGCCATGTGAGATTTTTCGATCTCACATATAGCATTGATTGTGACGTCATATGTTTTCTATGAATTACGTTAACGTGGAGCACAAATGTTTTACATTGTTTCCTTTAAATTTCAATTTGATATGGCTTCCTGGTGGACAGCCTTGAGTAAACCATTTCGGGTATGCTCTTTCTGCTGTCTAATTGTTTTGCATAAAAGTTTTAAATAAAGATATTGATAATTCTAAAATCGCTTCAAAGCTCCTGATTTTATGCACTAAACTGAATAAAATGTGAGAAAAATAATCCTTCATTATTTACTCTGTGGGGATAGGGAAATTCCACCTCTGGAACAAGATTTGCTGTCTAGGAACTCGGCAAAGCCTCATCCTAGACTGCGAATCTGTCCCCTCGGTGGAATTTCTTGCTAATCCCACACTTCGTACTAATGAAGGATTCTATTAATCTCTTTCATTCAACTGAAGATATCTTTAATGATTCAAAACGCTTTTGCATAGGTAATTAATGTGCACATTGATTCGTTTAAAGAGCACAACAATTTCTTTCTTTGTTTATGAACTGTTATGCCCTCTGGAGCCCAAAATTGGAATAAACTTACCTTATCTATATATGTTTATTTAAGATTTAAAAATACATGAGGGATGAATTGAAACACTGTATGCCAGCAATACTTCATAAAGCAACTTAGTGATTCATGAAAAGTACCCCGGCCATGAAGCATTGATTTTCATACCCTCAATATTTTCACAAATAAATTTACCTCCTACTTTCATTTCTATATAGGGATCAAAGGCGGATCCAGGGCCGGTGCACCGGGCGTTCACCCCCCTGTTTGAAATTTTTGGGGTGTCTATTTTTGTTAATTTTGACTGTATAATACTCATATACTTTAGTCAACATGCAATGTTTACAATATGTATTTTATTCTCTAATCTCACTACAAAAACATAAGGTATGTGTAAAGGGGCATAAAAACAATCCCCAGACCACAAGAATTATACCGCGTCAGGACTGCACCCCCGGTTCTGAAATTCCTGGATCCGCCACAGGGGATCCCCAGACATTTAAATAGTTGTTACTATATCTATCAAGATTCCTACGCACATTCTTCATGTTCATGAGGAAATGACCATCATTGCAATAGGTAAAGTTACTGAGGGCAAAAGCATCGGAAATGTAAATATCAAGTACTGATTACCAATGCTGCTCGTATGGAGAATGTAATTTTTGGCATAACAGGCAAGACTTTCTGCTGGGCTCCATCCACCTCTAACATTTCTTGGAACCCAACTCGAGAAACAAAAGTATAAGGATGCACCGTCTCTTTCAAGCCCTGTAAACATCGAGACACAAAATTTTAAGGAGACACTCTCTTTCAAGTGCTGTAAACATTGAGACATAAAATTTTAAGGAGACACTCTCTTTCAAGCGTTGTAAACATTGAGACACAAAGGCCTATAGAAACAGTTTCCTTCAAACCCATAAACATCCATCATATATTTTTTTCTTTAACCTGAACTACACAAAAATGGACATATATGTCCATATCATAATTGTGAAAATGGACATGTGTGTAGTAAAAACATAATCTATTTTTACACAAAGATAATAAAATGGTTTATTAAGCTTTTTAGAAGATGACCAAAAGGTAAATATTATATTCAGTTGCAGAAAGTTAGTTGCGTTTAACTCACATTTAACGTCAAGTTTAAACGCTATAGAAATGTACATGTTAATGGAAAATTAACTGTCAATTAAAATTAACTAATATTCATGCAACTGGGTCCTGATATTTAATGAACATTGATATAAATAATGAATACATACATCTGCGAGCGTGACTAGAACTGGGTCAAATGGCAGCTGGTCAGGGGGAGTGGACCATTGCAATTTGTGTTTAACAGACCCGTGTACAAGTCTGAAAAATAAAAACCAAATATCATTTACAAAGTTAATTACCTTTGCATCTTTTACGTTCACTAATCAACAATACCAATCATTAGTTCATTAGTGAGATCTAAATTTGGAAATAGATACTGTTTTTTTTCAGTGAAATATATACTAAGAAATAGTCATTGTTTTATTAGTAAAATCTACACTAGGAAATAGCTATTGTCTTATTAGTGAAATATATGTATATACTAAGAAATATTCTTTGTTTTATTAGTGAAATATATACTAGGAAATAGACATAGACTCATTGCTTTACTTATAATGAAATATACACTATGAAATATACATTGTTTTATTTGAAATATGCACTAGGAAAGTCATTGTTTTGGAAATACTAGGAAATACTCCTTGTTGTATTAGTGAAATACATGTATATAATAGAAAATCTTCATGGAAGAGATGTTACATCATACTACATTACAACAGAGAGTTCAAACGAACACATTACCTGCTACAGCATCAGTGAGCCTCTATAATAAAACGACCTTTTCACAAGGCACAATTATCTCTTACATTTTCATATTTCCAAGTTGTGACAGACGAATGGACAGACGGATGGACAGACAGTAAACAAAGTGATCTCCAAGTGTTACTGTACTTTTAAAGGCAACACAAAAAATTTCATGATACAGAAGATGGATAGTGCATGGAGTAAACGCTGCATAATCATTGCATGTTTTTACATAGTTATTTTAACATATTCTACTCAAAACAAGAGGCCCACAGGCCTTGACGGTCACCTGAGAATCATAGCCCACACAGGGAGTCTCATATCTGCATTTCTAAGTCTCAATATGAAGTCTTTTGTTCACATGTTAACATCTTTCAAAATATGCATATGATTCCTATTCATATACAAAGAAGATTATCATTTCAATCTCACAAGATTGTTCAAGAATTTTAAAATGAAGACCAACTACTTAAATGTCCAGTGAGCTTTGACCTTTTGACCTTGTTGACCCAAAATTCGATAAGAGAACTTCTTTGACCCTGGGTAGTTCATGTGTATGATATGGTACTCTAGGTAGAAAGGATAATCTAAAGAGCCTGGAAACCATATTGCACTTTGATGTCTAGTGCAACTTGACCTTTGACCTTTCAAACCCAAATTCGATAAAGAACATTTCCGTCTCTATGAGTAGTATATATGTATGATATAGTGACTCTTGTAGAAAGGATAAATATGCTCTAGTACCCGGAAACCATATTGCTACTTTGATGTCCCGTGCACTTGACCTCTGAACCCCATATTCAAAAGGGAACATATTTGTCCCATGAGTGGTCCATATGTATGATATAGCGACTCTAGACAGAATGGATAATGTTCTTGAGCCCAGAAACAATATCGCTACTTCGATGTCCAGTGTGCTGTCTACAGACAGATGGACAGACAACCCGATTCCAGTATCCCCCCCCCCCCCAACTTATTGCAAGGGGGGGGTGGGGGTGGTGTATAATTATGATAAAAGGTTCCCTTTTATTCCAAATATTCATTTAGTTTCAATTAATATAAACTAGCAGTTGAAAAAGATGCTTTTCAATGTTTTACATATAAACACTGATGTACCAAGTTGGCCGACCCTGGGGTCACGAACCCCTACCCCCGGGGGTCACCAAATTTACAATTTTGGTAGAGGCCTTCCTGCTCTACATCACTAATGCTTTGGTTTCTCTCAACATGTGCGGTTGTTAAGAAGTAAGATTTTGAAAACTGGTCAATTTTGGGGAGTTTTGCCCACCCCCAAGCCCCAGGGTGCAAAGAGATCTGAAATTTACAATTTTGGGCCCCTTGTCCCAAAGATGCTTCATACCAAAATTTGAAAAAGAATTGACTGGTGGTTATCAAGAAGAAGTTAAATGTCATTGTTTAACATTTCATCAATGACCATTTTGGCCCCACCGGTATACCCAAATCCTCTACCCCTAGAATCATGCAATTTACAATTTTGAAATAAGGCTCTCTACTCATTCAAATTATTCATTTAGTTTTACATTAAATTTCAATAGCATTAAAGAAGATGATTTCAAATGTTTTAACATGTTAAACATTATTGTACCCAATTTGAACCCCTACCCCAGGGATCCCCAAATTTACAATTTTGGTAAAGGCCTTCCTGCTCTACATCACTATGCATTTGGTTTCTCTCAAACATGTGCGGTTCACCGTTGTAAAGAAGTTGATTTTTGAAAATTGGTCAATTTTGGGCAGTTTTGGCCCCACCCCCAAGGCCCCAGGGGTGCAAGAGACCTGAAATTTACAATTTATGTGCCCCTTGTCCCAAAGATGCTTCATACCAAATTTGAAAAGAATTGGACTGGTGGTTATCAAGAAGAAGTTAAAAATGTTCAATTGTTAACAGACGACGACAGACGACGACCAATTGCAATAGACTCAGGTGACCTAAAAACCCATTTTGCATCGTTTTGATCAAGGAATTTGTCACTTGATACATGCACCAAAATTCAAGCAATACACATTTATTACATGTACCCATCTCCAGATAATCTTAGTTGAAAATTGCATTTACCTGCATGGAACGCCCCCGGTTGCATAAACTGAGGCAAAGGCAGACTGACTTTTGGAGGAGGATGAAAACTTTTTAAAAAAGAAAGTACATGTTTAATTATCAATCTAATAATTCACTATTTTCTATTACAATTGTGATAAATCTAGTAGAAATATCTTGAACATTTTATGTAACACAACATCAGTAATGGTATAATCATCACAGGATATAGGTGTAAATGTCATGCACCAAACAGAAAATAAAAACTAAGACCCCAGATCTCCTAATAATTAAGGGCACCAGGACCCCTGAACCTAAAACCAGGGGCATCTACTATCTGAGATACATGTACTTCATCCCTGTTTGAATACAGCATTCCTCCCCTTTAATGTCATTGCCTTCACAAATAAATAAACAGACATTTTCACCTGCTAGTTCCTGGGCCAGACCACTACATCAAATGTGACAAGAAAACAGAAGATGCATTGTACAGAACCATTTTTTTTTTTAATTCAGGACCCTTATCCCTTGAATCTATTACCAACCAAGCTATCTGGTCATCAGTAGGCAAACCTGTACAATAGATAGCAGTGCAAAGTATTCAGATCCATTTAGTCTGCTGGTAAGAGGGTAAACAACCAACATTAAAAATACACAAAAAGTTCTAAAGTGTCTATTGGCATGACTGCTGTGCTGATAATTTTCACTATCCACATGATGGTCATGCTAATCAGACTGCATTTCAAGCAATTAAAAAAGAAAAGCATTGCAATGGGGTTACGCTCTGAATTCCTCCTGACTTTCAATACCCAATGGTAATCTAAGTGAAAGTAAAATGTACACAATCATCAAATTCTATCATTTAATTGAATTAACTTATTCTAAGCTCTGGTTAATGATTTTGTAATGCAGATAATTTCAGTCATCAGCACAACCATCGTGCAGATAATAATTAATATCCATAATTTAAAATAAAATTAATATCACGACAATCCTGTGTATAGCCTGTGTCTAAAAATACAGTCCTCCGAAACACTACTCTACATTCAATACACTCCGAGAAGGGTGCACTGCATGACAAAGGATCTTATGATTATGAAACATACGAGGATACTGAAATCACCAAGGGTAATCAGTAACGCTGGCGCTATTGTAATGTTGATTGTTACGCCCAATTCTGGTAATTGTAACACCGAATTCACAGCATTTCCCTTGCTTCTAAATAAGAGAAGCAGATACTGCAAAGTAAAGAATCTAATTCCTTTCAGGTACAGTATGAAAAAAATTCATAGATCTATGGTATGATCGAGGCACAATAAGTTTATTGATTGTGCAATCTACTAATTGGTACCTGGCCTCAAGACCATAAACTGAGAATAAACTTAAGTCTAAATTTCAAATCCAGCTAACTTGAGACATAATTTTCAAAGACAAATGAAAATTTCAGCATATGTTTGCTTTTGATTTCTTTTTAAAATTCTGCAATGCTTTTAAACATCTGTGCATA
Organism: Ostrea lurida; assembly: GCA_903981925.1. Lineage (NCBI taxonomy): Eukaryota > Metazoa > Mollusca > Bivalvia > Ostreida > Ostreidae > Ostrea > Ostrea lurida. The sequence continues at coordinate 6,817 of CAJDSM010019715.1, forward strand.
AATCTTAAGATATAAGTAATCAAAATTTTGACTTAAGTCTATTCTCAGTTTATGGTCTTGGGGCCTGATTTAGCTTCGTTTTTGAGATCATTCAGGAGAAAGTTACAAGGTTGATGGGAAAATGCATCTGAATAAGTTCCCGCCAGTGTTACTGAATACCCCTGGTGGAAATGCCCGAGGTTTAAATAAATACAAGTATAAATATTCAAGTTCTGAAACTCATGTAAAGTGTGTAAATACAGTAGAGCAAATAAATACAGTAAAGCAAGCTGGGTGTGTACAGTGATCAACAGTGATGGGGTGTACTCTAGTGTTATAAATACTGACTGGATCCACAGTTTTGGGATTAAGCTTATCAGAGGGACGAGATAGTTTCTGGGGTTTCGTTCCAATTAAAGTTTCTGATGCAGCTTTTCCTGGGTTAGTCTGACCAGTCTTTCTTCCAGATCCCGCCGTGACTGATCTTGAAGAAGCCATTTCAATTGGGAAAAAATCTTTGAAACATCACATCTTCACCACACTTTCTAATGTTTACACCGGAAGCATATGGATCGGAAGTAGAAAGATGTTTCTACGACAACTTAAATTAATGCGCTTTCGGAAAAATATATTTCATATCATATAAAACTTGACCACGAATGTTTTCAGAAAATCTACAGCTATTATTGCTTTTATATTAAATAAGGTAAAATTGCCTAATTTAGTGAAAATGCTAAGCCTGGGTATTTGTTTAAGATGAACTATTTTACGCGTAATGAGGTAAATAGTGTTGTAAACAACATGGCGGCGAGTCGGTGCTCGACGAAATTTAAAATCTAACAGAAGACGAGAAGTTTATTTACTATTGCAGAACTGAATAAAATTCGTAGATATAAGAATGGATACAAGTATTAGAACTTTGCTTACCAAAGCACAGGCTTTCATAGGTATTTATAATTTGACTAATCTTGTTGCGGTCTTGAATGAAGATTTCGAATTTCCTCTAATCATTGCGTTTTGCTTCGAATAATTAATAAAACGTTTTCATGACAATGTTTTATTTACAGGTCAGGAAAACAATCAACATTTACATCAAGCTTACCAGTTACTTAGAAATGTCGCCGAAAGCAAACCAGCAGTTGATACCCCAGAGTCATTTGGCTCCGATTTATATGTCATCTGTGCAGAAACTGCTTTTCAGGTACATTACTGTCATTAAATTGATATTTGTTGAGTATTTAGTCTTTTTATTTCGATCAGAGCATTTTGGGAGCACAACAGTTCATTGCCATGTTATATTACTTTTCTTAGAATGTACTTTAATCCGCCAATTTTTTGATATGGTTTATATAGATCATCTTTTAGGGTTGTATAAACAACTAATTTAGATCCATATAAAACACAGCAAATTGTATCTGTTTGTATGTAAGTGTTCATTTATTCTGGGGGGGTTTTCCCCATAAAAGTATTCCATTAGATAGAGGCTTGGGCATTCACTGCATAGTGTTTTATTAGATTAAAGTAGCTTTACATATATATGAAATATGAAGAGGGAGATTTCTTTATAATATTGTGATTCACAGCAGTATGTCTAGTATATAAACATCTTTATTCATGTGCACAATAATAATTCATTTTGTCCACCTTTTGGTCAGCAATGTTCATTTGTAAAAATTGGGGGGGGGGGGGGGGGATTTTTATTAATAAAATGTAAAGATATTTAGTCTTGCGTTCATGATAGACTTCAGATTTGTCAGTATAGTTCTCTTATTACAACAGATATTTAGATTTCAAACTCTAAACTTGTTAAACTTGTTTAACTTGCTAGGCCTTAGAGTTTTCATTCAGATGCCTGTTTATGGAGAGAAGAGTGAACCAAAAACCCTTGTCTAGCAAAAATTTGTTAGTTTGACTATTTTGATTATTATGATTGAATATTATGATTTATTATTATTTCCTTTTAGGATTGAAAAGAAATTTTGCATATTAAAGGTGGCAGTAATATTGTACAGTATATTGTTTCAGAATGGAATGCCTGATATGGCCAGAGAATGCCTTAAAATGTACTTCATGAAGCCCCCTCCATCCAACCAGTTTTTATGCCGAGCCTATCTATGCCAGGCTCAGCTCTTGGCTCCAAAAGAAGCCAACTATCCAGTGAGACTTTGATACCTATACTTGAGTCGTCTTTAACATAAATGCATTTAGTTTGACCTATTTTACTCCATAACCGATATGAAAATTCAAGAAATCTCATGTTGATTGGATCATTTATTCAAATTTTTTTTTAAGGTATTGTGATATTGTCTGATGTGATTTTATCCTCTGTTGACTCTAAAATGTGTTCTGAATACCAAGTAACTATTTTCTACAGGAACAACTAGAAAAGGCTGTAGTGTACCTCGTAAAAGCAATATCATTTGCCAAGAAGAACTCAAGGTAAAGAAGTAACAAATTGTCTTAAAATCAAAATGGCTCCCTAAACTGGCCTAGAGCTAGAGTTTGTCAAGTCAGCATGAATGATTTAATCATGAAACATGTCACAATATGTAATTAATATGTATGAAAATTACTTGGGTCAATAAGGCAAAGATATGCAATTTTGGAGAAAGAGAAAAAACAATTTAAAAATTTGATTCAATATATGATACAAAAAACACTGGCTGTAGGCAGATTTGAACTCGGAACCTGATGGTCAGTAACCTAGTGTCCTATCCACTTAGCTATGCAGATGTATCAGCAAACTGATTGATGCAATTTTGAATCGTCATTTTGTGACAAAATGTATAAATCTTAATGTAGCAAGCTACCTTCAGTTTAAAAATTCTATATTCACTCAGGAACTATATTATATATTATAAATTTCCAACAGTACTGTTTATAAATGAAATGGTGATGTGATGTAAGTTAACATAACCATTTACTTAAAATTAATTTTGAATTATATTTCAACATGTATGTGTATTATCTTTTTTTATATAGATATCATTTTTTGGTGTACAATGCCTCGGTGATATATTGGCAGTTTTGTCGCCCCTTCCTGAAACATAACTACCGTCAGTATTTAGCACGAAGTCTGCACCAAGTCGTCAAGGCATTGGATGACATTGATGACAAAGATTTTGAATGGAGAGCACAACTGATGATGTATGATTTTTGTTGTTGTAATAAGACAGAAAATTATATAATTATAATATTTTTTTGAAAAAATTATTTATCTACGAGGCCCTCATATTTTCAAAATTTTACACAAATGCATGTATATTTAAATTTCATTAATTCAAGTTGTAAAAATTTCTATAAACATACATGCACCATCTATAGTGTTTTGCATGCTGCATAAAGTTTACAAAATGGCCTAAAAAATATCAGGAAAATTTTCACCATTTTTAGAGCCCTAATGGAGTGCCACTTGGATGCGGGAAGAAAAACGGATGCCTCTAGTGTGGCCGGTGCTGCTGCCACGTTTATCAAACAAAACGTGCCGCACCTGTACAAACAAGTGTTTGGTCTTATTGTAAGTCCAATACCTTAATCCATATCTTTAGCTTTCAATTGCTGTAGTTATATTTATGTTCAGTTCATTTGTTCAGTGCATATCAGGCATATTACTGTGTCATAAAAGTGTTTTAAACAAATACATAAATCTCTGTTGTTTATTCAGTTTTCATTTGGGTATATCTTTTTTTTTTACAGGTGAGAAATCAACTGCTGGACTCATCAAAACTCCATAAAGATGTAAAAAATTCTCCAGAATTGTCTGTTTTTTACAAAATTTTAAAACTTAAAGTGTGAGTATACAACTTTATAAATTTGTATCCGTTGATTTTTAAAGTTTTTTCATGCAAATTGATTAGAATATATACACAATATATCAAATATGATTGAAGCCAAATTTCCGTATTTAGAGATTGATTTTTAATACAAATTTCTACATAAAATTATGAATATTTTGATGTTTTTGCAACATTGCTAATCCACTATCAAATGTTGATTAAATATTTTCCTTTTTTTGTGTAGTTTTATTGATCTGTATTAAAATTTTCACTTTTCTCTGTATACATGTAGTTCTAGTGACCTGAATGAACCTCGTGAGTTCTACAGTGAGATTCAGTCCATTTTGAATCAGATGGGTGTGGCCCATACTAGCACGGTTCAGGTGGAAACTCCTACTGGTAAAGGTTCAAAGTCCAAATCTATCCGGACGCATTCTCCAGGACCTTCTAGAATGGAGGAATTAGAGAAAGACAGGTATGCCTGGGTCTGAATTCAAATCAAAATTCTCAGGGAAATTTTAAGGCCTTTTACATTTAATATCATTATGTGCTATCCAAGAGATTTCTTCTGGCAACTAATATAAAGTGTAGTACAACCAGGAGAAATATTATTTTCATTTTGTTTTTAACCAAATTTGAATATATTCATGAAGATTTCTTCATTTGGGAAATATGTGAGTTTTGTTGCTATAGATATCCCATTCGTTCAAAGTTTACATTGTTCAATCAATCAGATTTCAGCTTGTTTTTTACAAACACATTAAGTTTGGTTTTTATTCCTTTATTCCATGCACTTTGTATCAGCTTATGCACCATGCATGTAGTACTCAGAAAGTTTTTTTTTGTTTTTTTATTCAACTGTACAATTTTTTTTTTAACAAAGATCAAAAAAAAAAAAACCCCACAAAATATTAAATCACTGGTTAATAACTCAAATTAAAATCTGTCAATAATTGATTACTTATTGTGTAAGACATTTACAATACAATTAACCAACAAGTCACAACAGTAAACAAAATATTTAATTTGTAGGGCTCTGTCTGTCTCTGGTACTTTGGAACAGTAAGAGTTTGATAGCCATTTTCCACAGGGTTGTCACTTGTGGATATATTTAGTGTATAATGGGGTCGGGATATCGTGTCTGTGCAGCAGTGACTATTTTCTACACTGTTATATGATTTATTGCACATGTAGATTTGCCATGTAAAACCATTTTGTATCACTTTTAAAATAAATTCCTCATGAGATCTGGTACTCCAAGATATTTGTACATTTTAATATGTGTACATTTTAAAACATATAACTGCATCCTATAATAATTTTTTTTTAAAAACTGACGTGTTTTACCTCACAAGGGCTTCAAGCTCCGCTGGATCAGTTCTGTCAAGTGTTGACAGAGATCTAGGGGTCCGATCGTCTCAGTGAGTATAGCCACCAGAGTTATCTCCCTTTATGGTTTTTTCACATTGCCATCTTTCTCTGGGTATCAAATGCAAAGAATACTTTATATTCAAGTGAAAATTATATTTAGAACACACACACACACATACTCTCTTAACTGTGAAAGTAAATTGTTCAATGGAATATCTGCAAACTGAATTGTCCATTGCTCTCACTTGTCAAATTCGAGGATATAATTTCTGTTAATTGTCTTAATTCTTTCATTAATCTGCACATCCCTTTAATCTAATTATGGTAAAGATTCTTGTATTTAATTCTACTGTGAAAATCTTCTGAATAACCAATCTATCGGTGAGTAAATCATTTCTTCACACCACACCAAAAATGGGGACTATTTAATTTTTCACATCTTTTCAAGTCTGGAGTTTTAAGCGTGGACCAAAAACCTAATTTGGTTTGTCAAATAAGGAGCTGAATTTCCATTGAATTTAGCATCTAACTATTACTGTCATAATACAAAATCAAAATGAATGCAGAATCATACATCAAGTGTGTTATATTTTGTGATAACAATTCACTTTAACCAATCACCTTGCATTCAACAGTTCAGAATTAAGTCAACAAACTTTGGGTGACAGAGAAAATTCAGAAGAAGATCTGTAAGTTCAAGAGTATAGTTGAACCATTAGCTAGCATGTGATGTGTTCAAATCCTGTGTTCTTAGTGTGAACAGGTTGAATGCTGTTATCCAGGTGGGATACATGATGGGTTTGTTACTGAACATTTACATGCATGGTTTGAATCTAGAAATAAACATGATGAAATATACAGAAATTGGTAACATTGTGTAGGATAATTTCTTTTTTAGGGGCATACACGTGAATGATGGTCATGAATTGTTGTAGCACTATAAATTTACTTATTGAATTGGTGGATTGTTTTTTTATCCCTTCCAAAGCTTTTGCTTCTGATGTGGGTTTCAGGTGTTTTTAAAATTGCTCTATGAAAAAAAAAATCAGATAATGTGTTAAACTTCTTTAATGATTTAATGCATGCCAGTAAAATTGAAAGCAGAAAGTTTTGATGTTGAGTCACTTTCCTTGACAAGTGATAATTTCACAGAGAAGCACACCTTATATCACATACAATATACATAATGAATACGATTAATTTAGCCGTAGATAAATTTAATGTAATGATCTAGGATTTGTAGTTCATTGGTAAATATTGCATGTTTTTGCACATTTCTTTAGTTAGCCAGAATCGTTAATTTAGGTTGGTTAGTTTGTAACAATTATATACACAGTTTATACCTCTGATTTTCAGTTTTATCAATGAATTTAAAACACATATATTAGATGAAAACATTTTTTTTAATTCCAGCTTTTATTTTTTAATTTACTAAAGCATGAGAACAAATAATTATAAAAATTCAGTTTTTGTTTGGAGAAATGATGATGACACGCTAGTAGAAAATGGTGTTAGCTTCACTTGGCTTTGTTTACTAACAGTTTTCTTATGAAAACCTTTTCCCCAGGAAAAGCCCCACCAAAGGAACTGGACGAAGGACCCCCACCCCCACGACTACAAAAAGGCTGGCCACTGACAGTGCAGACAAGTGAGTTATTGCACTCCAACAAATCTCAATACTATATAGGTGAAAGAAGCGCTTGATCTCAAAATCAAATCTTCTTTTCAGATCTTAGAATTACAGACCTGATTCTGCATCAGTTTAGATAATAAAAATGTTTGGAGTTCCAAAGTAATGATAGTAATTGATAATTAGATGGAAATATACAAACAATAAAGGATAGTACAGTGGAGCCTCATTAATCCGGACATTTTGATTCCTTGCAAAATTGTTCAGATAAATGATGTGTCTGGATAACTGAATAAACTGATTCACAATTTCACATGTTTTAGAATGCGGATTTCCTGACTAAAGAGCTAAATAACATGGAAAAATTCTGTTCCCCAGAAAAATTGTCTGGAAGGTAAAGTGTCCGGATTAATGAATGAATGAATGAATTTATTGACAGCACCGTTATACCTAGGCATATAGTTATGAATACAACAAATCAGTGATTACACAACACAAAGAATGAGGGACACAATGGATTTGACAATGTCAGTCAAGTTAAATACAACTCTGTTGTTAATATGAAGACACATCGGCTCAACTCCAATATATGGATAAAGTAGTTCCATGTTTTTTTCATTAAGGTCTTCCGTTTCAGACGGAAG
>CAJDSM010019717.1:2500-17939 GCA_903981925.1 Ostrea lurida
CGTACCTTTGTTCTTGAATCAGTACTTGACGACATTTTTTGTGTTGGACTCACATGAATGGCAAAGCCATCAAATGATTCAGGGGCGGACCCAGGATTTTTTTTGAAGGGGGTGTTCTTCTATAGGTTTGGTTTTCAAAATGGGGATGGCCGGGTGCGGGGTTGTCCACCTTAACCCTTTTAAGAAAATTTTATGATGAAAGAGGTTAGAATTGAATAACACCCCCATCCCCAGCAACCAACACTGAAAGATCAACAAACAAAACACCCCCCCCCCCAAAAAAAACCCCAACCCCCCCCCCAAAAAAAAAAAAAAAACAAAACACCAAAACAAATCCCAAAAACAAAACACAAAAACAAAAACAACCAATAAAACAAAAGAATAAGGGAAAAAAGAAAAAAAAAAAAAAAAAACCAAATAAAATAAAATAAAGATAAAAAAAAGAAGAAGGAAAATTATATCAAAAAAACTCTCTAACAATATTAAAATTCCAGAATTAATTTGTTTCAAGTCTTCAAAGTTTTTCTTGAGAGTGATATTACGTATTTCACTCCGAGTCACAAAGTACTTTGTGTATGATGCATTTTGTTAAAAATATGAATAATAAGCAAATAAAAGAAGGAAAATACATTATGCATACAGTTAGCTCAGTAATCCATGATTTAAAAAAAAGTATATATAGGCCTATATATTATTTTATTTTAAATATAAATTAAAACATTCATATATCTAGGAATATTTACTATCATGTTATTCAATCAAACGGATTATGATATATTACTTCTATCAATAAACAGTTCAGCAATATTTGAGTGTGTTCCAGAAAATATTAAAATTCCTTCCCCACGTGACTTCGCCCAGCGATTCCGTCTATGCCACTATTCGACCGGTTTCATTCCTTCATTTACTCTCTGACTGGAAATGTCAACACTACGAGCGGAGGAGGGGGCAGTTGGAATGTAGAAGTCTGTGAGAATGAAGTGTTCTGTAATTATCCCTGTCCTTACATTTTTGGGATTTGTAACAATTTGTAAGACCGATCTGGACTTATACTTGGACGCGCATGAAACGTATCGTCTGCTCGGTAAGCATAATTCTATGACAAAGTGCACTCTTTGGCATGGTACCATGCCATGGAACACATCAGAAGTTGGGGGAGAAGGGAAAAAAAATCGTATTGTCTTAAAGTTTGTGTATTGATTAGGATTCCCCTGAAAACAAGTAGGGTGTAGAGAGATACGAATATGTGTCGATGGAGCGGAGTCTTTATGATTGATGGTTGATTTTCGTATTTTGTGTATTGGTGGAGTTTGTTTACAGTTTTGGAGATAGATAATATAAGCTCTCAGTGAAGGGGGCCTATCTCTGCTTCTCTGTAGGAAGGCAACATCTTCCCTGGGGGGTAAATTGTTTCTCAACAAAATGTTGAAATCTTTCCCGTTTTCATATCCTCTCTGTCTCTCTCTGTCTCTCTCTCTCTCTTGGCAGTGTCACATCATAGTTTGGGACAGGGCACAGGTCCCTTGCAATTGGGGAAATTAGCATCATTTTGATGTAAATTGGGAAATTTATTGGAGACAATCTGCCAATTTAATTACATTAAATTTTTTCTTATTCCTAAAACAAACACTTCTGAACTTTGAGGGTTGGTTGAATCGGTAATTTTCACTTGCAAATTGGGGGGAAAAGGACCATTTTTTTTGGAATGGGAATGGGGCCGAATATTGGACCCAAATCAGGTAGATTGACGTGCCTCTCTCCCTCTCTCTGAAGCATTTAGTAACATTTGATTTTTTAAAAACTAAAACCTGAATATTTTTGTCCACTGTCAATCAGCTGTTACAAAGTCAAGCACTTGTGTCAGAAGATATCAATATAGATATGAAAAGAAACTGGAGAAATCAAAGTCTGAGAATGCTGTAATTCTATGCTCAACATTACCAAAGAATTTTGACCAATGAATGTTTGATATTCAAATTTCTAAACTATCAGATTTGTTATCAGAAACTGTATAGAAATATTGTTGACGAAAACAATAAAAAGAAAAAGATTGTTTTTCCCATCTAGTACTTTTGTCCACTATCTATAAATACATGTTGTAGTTTTATATTTTCATTTTAAATTAGGCTCGTTTAAAAGCCGAAATTTTATTTCCCCAGAAAGGAGTAGAATGGTATAAAATAAGCTGGCCAATAAAACTATATCTTTGAAAGACAAATTGTGATTTTTGAAGAAAAGATGTGTCTTCAATATAAAGACTTAAAAAACTGTGATATTTATAAATTGGATCAATTAATTTATATTATAATTTGCAGAAATCTGTTATGATTACATGTCTAAAGTACTAGCATGTCTGATAATCATGATTTGGTTTCATTATTTGAACGGGATGCACACTAACGTAAATTTAAAAGATAAAATTTAAAAGTTCCAAAGACTTTGATTGTCCTCTCCTGGTCCTGGGTAATTACACAAAAATGTTTTACTGTAATACTTTTATCTATAAAATACAAAAAAATAAAGATGCAAGGGAGAATTAAACTATTTTTTGATATTTATATAAGTGTTTCTTTGAGAACATTTAATGAAAATGGGTGGCTTTTTATTGGAAAAGAAATTATGTTAATTATCTTTTATGTTGTAATGACTTAATCAGTCTTTATGTTCATTAATTAATTTATCTTCCTGTATTTTACCAGTAAGCTTCCTCCTGCCAAAACTGCTGCAGTTTGTTCTCTGTCACTTCAACTGCAGACATGTTTGTGTAATTAATTAAACATGTTTGCCAAGGTAATAATTGGTGTTTATCTTACTAATTTACTTCATTGTAGACTGGTTTTAGAATGAAATTACATTTAATGTGTATGATAGGGGACTGTAAACATGCCATTAAAAAATGCCTTTTCAACATTTCCATTGGGATACCACTTTAATACCAAGTGAAAATTTGAATTCTAAATTTCAATTATAATTAAAATTTGACACTGCTATTTGTCAGCAACAGGATTTTGAACAATTTTAGTAATACATCCCTCGTGGAGGCCCAGTAAAATCTTTGAGAATGAAACCACAATGATGCATAATTATGTGCAGTGTGTAACCATGATTTAAATTTACATTTAAAATTAAATTATGTATTAAATGCAGTCGACAAATATTTGGAAGAAACATGAATACTAGCTATTAGATATCTGTTTTCTAAATNTTTAAAATTAAATTATGTATTAAATGCAGTCAACAAATATTTGAAAGAAACATGAATACTATTAGATACCTGTTTTCTAAACGAACACACAGCAAAACGTACCAGCATTCTAACAAATAATTTCAAAGACAAAGAAATGTATAATTGTGGAATTTATTATAAATAAGAAAAATGTCTTCATCATGAATTCTTGATTATTCAAGAGTTAAATTCCTGATGATTTAAATAAACACAAGGTCACTTCAGTGCTGGTCAGTTTATTCAGTATTTGTAATTGTCCATAATGTAGAGGACTCGCCTGAACTATACAGGTTTTCATCAATGTTTGATCGGAAATTTAACCATTATAGGCATGGACATCATTCCTTTAAAAGACCCTGAGCAAGAATCCATGTGATCTGAGAGATATAGTACTTGTCATATAATATGCGATGATAAATATAAAATTGTCTGATATGTGTTGTGAAATTTTTTGCAAACACTGTAGTTTAAATTGAATACCTGCATGCATTAAAAAAATCTTTTTTTATTTTTTTTATTTTTCTAACTGTAAAACATGTAGCATGATTTTTATGCAAGTATAAAATTCTATCCGACAATGCTGTGTATCTTTAAAAAAAATTGTAATCACTCCTCCGTGTGTATCAAGTTGAAATATTTTTTTTTGAATAGCTATAGAGTGGGTATCATTGTTCAGACAAACAAGAGGATTGGTAATGCTTGAAAAAACTGCAGTTAAAGATAATACCTTGGTATTTGTTAGACAGAGTTTTTGTTTTCAGTCATTTGAGTCCTCACTACAGATAATAATACACTCTCCTCATGTGGTCCGGTCTCTCTCTCTAGGTATCCTAGTTCAGGAGTAGCTTTTTACCAACTAGAAGGATCATTCCCAGTGATTTTTTCTAATACCCTCCTTCGTTTAAACCCAGTTTTAATTGGGCATGTATTGATATTTGATGTAACTGACTCAACCTCGCACCTTTATTTTGCAGTAATCACTCTAACAACATGCTGCAATATGGGGTGAATTGAAAATGAAACTTCAATTAAAATCTAATTTAGTTTCCATGTTAGTGGAATTGCAGGACAGATTTGACAAGCCATGCATGGTGAGGGAGAAGAAAGTGGTTTTGTTGAGGCGCTGTCAGACTTTTATACTCAGTGATGTGGACGATTCGGAGGCTTATTGTAGACTGTACATCTGGTGTATTTAATTTCACTTATACTGATTATAGCCTAATCCATTTTGGAAAGTTTTTTTCCATCTTGAAACATCTTGTATTTCTTAGATATGAACATAAAAAGATGGTGAATATACTCATTTTTCAAATTTATTTACATAAATTTGAAAAGAGATATATATGTTTTGCTTTTAATTTAAAATTGCTAAGTACTTTTATTTTTTTATCGATTAAACATCTTGCAATGAAAGTGAAATTTACATCAAGGTAGACATGTCTTAAATGAATGCCCTGGAGTGACTTTAAGTTCCATGGGGAGAACTTATCATGTAAAACTCCACCCTCTTTTCCTATCCATTGGGAGGACTTTGGATAAAGCTTATTATGTCTAACTCCATCCTCTTCTTTTATCCATGGGGAGGACTACTACTATTACAAACAAGTTGTTGCATGGGTTTCAACAGTCACATTTTAAGGCAGTATGATCTGGTTTGCCAGTATGGCCTGCCATTGGGTTACAATTGCTGTTAATTGTTTGATGTGTTTCATGGCAATTGTTGTTTTATACACTGATTTTGACTACGGATTACTACATTTACCTGATCAAGACAATGGGCTCATGGCACGTGTAACAGGTTGACAGGGAATGCTTTCTCCTCCTTACCTAGCCACCTGATTCAACCTCTGGTGTGTCCAGGGGTCCATGTTTGCCCCACTCTTGTTTTGTATTCTGTTTGGGACTTACAAGATTGATCACTGTTCGTTATCTTCACCTTTTCCTATCTGTGGGGAGAACTTGTTATGTGTTGTAACTGCATCATCTACAGTTTTTGTGATTTAGGCTGCTTATTGGAGCGTGGTTTACATGAGTGTTGAAGTTATATTTTACCTGGAGTGGTACACTTGTAGATTCCTTAATCCAATTTATCCAAGACATATAAATTACATAGATCTATAACTCAGACTGTACTATCAATGCTTACATGTAGTAACTCAACAGTACATAATGCTGGGTGAACAAGCACCTGGTTTTCTTTTTTGATGTTTTTTTTTCTTCCCTGCAGTAAATACATGAATTGTATTGATGGGTTACAATGATTGGTATGGTTTTTTTCCCCTGCAGTAAATACATGGGTTGTGTTGATTGGTTGATTGGTATGGTTAGTATTAGATGATTGCGGGTATCAGTGACAGACATTGGACAGACAGACCAGCCTCGTTTGACAGGCGTCTGTAATGTACACATCTCTGATTGAATGCTCTCTTCTCATGCCTTCAGCATCAGTACTAGAACGAGAGGAAAAAAGAACTAGGTTGATTTTATGCACAATATATGGCTTTGTTAATTTCCAGTTCAACAGAATAACCAGCCTCTGCCCGAGACAGAATCTATTGCATGAAAATTAAGGAGATCGAGGCCTCATACTTTGATTGGCTCTAAGCGTTTCTCTAACAGAATTTATTTGTAAAATTTTGATTTTTATGGGGAAAATTCTGTATTTTGTAAATATATTACAAAGAATTGGAAAATGAATACAACCCCAAAAAGTGAATGATTTATCAATTAGTTCTATCAGAACTATAAGAGTTAAAACAGGCAGGTTGTTCTTTCTACTTAATTCTGATTAGAAATAAATGTCTTGCATTTAGGCATCAATATTTAATGAAAATTTTAGTAATGAGAGCTGTAATGCCAGACTTTGTTACACTATATAAAATGTCTATTCATTCCAGAATTAATTTATATTGATGATGACTTTGTTTTAGCTCATTAAACCAATAACAGCTCTTAATCTGAAAATTACATTTTGTTGTAAAAATTTGCTATTATAATAGATTATTGTTCAAACTTTATTTAAGTACTATTATGAAAATATAGAAATAAATTTTTGGATGAGAAATAATTTTTCTTCCTTCAGAATAAAGTTCAGATCCTCTGAATAGGTTTATTTCTAACAAAAGTTTATAAATCCTTTTTTTTTTTTCTGCCATTAAGAGAGTAAATCACAGTTTTGCACCAAATATGTCCAACACCAAAAATTACAGCTAGTATAAGTTTGCTTTAAAAAATTGATTTCCCAGCAGAATTTTAGATAACTATGGACATAATAGCAGACTCAAGCTGACAAAACATGCCTTTAGATGCTCAACTACCATAAACCATGCCAGCCTGAGTGGAATTGCGAATACTACTTCTGATAACAAAAGAAAAATGGAAAAATTGTGATAGAATAAGTCAGGGATCAACTCGGGTTTTTAAATTGTTTTCCAGCAGAGTTAAAAGTTTTCACAATGTCGGAAAATAACGGAAAATATTATCATTGAGAATCTCAGAATTAAGGAGCTCCTTTGCATTTTAGATAAATTCAATTTCAGAAGGATAATATTAAGATTTCTGGTTTTAACAGAGCCAGACAAGTTGATGAGACATTTTTGCCTCTCCGAAGCTTTTGAAAAGCCATTACTGATAATACGTTGTTGTAAATGAGCACTTTTAGCAGATAAATGTTCCGAGATATGCCACTTTTTTTTTTAAAAGGAAAAACAAACAATGTTTTTAGAATTTTGAATAAATTTACATCAGTGAGAGATCAGTTTTATGTATATTGTATTAGGAAGAATGGCTTGACAATACGTCATATTCATTTTTCATATCAATTTTTGGAAAGGAAATATAGTTGTCACAAGTGTAAATTTATGATAAAACATATCCAACTGGATAGACTGGTGGAGTCTTACTGTATAAGCTGTGCAAGACTGTGACCTTTGGGAAAACCTGCTGGGTTTTGACTTTTCTACAGTGCTTTAAATTGACACTAAAATTGCAGTTTTTGTAATTAATTGAAAATTAGATATTTTTCAAGTTTCCAATGATAAAATTTCCCCCATTTTATGTTCAGTTTCTTTATATTTACTACATAAATGCCAAATCTTGAGAATTTGAAGATTCATTAATTTTCTTTGAAGTTTGATAAGATTGCTAAATTGACAATATACCTATATGGAAAATTAGAACTCCAATTTTTGCATGATTTCAAACTCAAAAATTCAGCGATAGATAATTATGTGTACATTTAGACCGCTTTGACAACATGCGACAATATTTGTTATTAGACATGCTTTGCTCTCCAGGATGTGAGACTTTACGAGAAATTTATCTACATTGTCATAATTCTAATCAAAATACGGGAGTCACTAAGTTCTGTCTCCAACTCAGGGTAAAACTTTAATTTCCAGTGAGAAATTACACACAGAAACCCCCAGTTTTAATTTGTTATTGTTGACAAGAATCAGTGAGAATTCTGAGTAATTCCCCACCTAAAGCCTTATTGGATATCAAGAATTGTGCAGACAATCAAGTTCTCTGTCCCACACTTTGCAGAGATTGGAGAGAGGTTTAGAAAATGATGTTTTTTCCATGTGCACCTGCAACTTTATTAATAAACTGCATTAAACAGGATTGTGGATGGCTTTTCCCTGACACCAATCTTGAAATCTCAAATATCTCCTGCAGGTTTCGTAGCAGAAAGCTCGGTGTCAAGCAGTTCACATTTATCAATGGCAGATTTAGTTAATTTGTAAGTGAAAGTCTAAATTTAACTCCAGGTATGCAATATACTGTATGCATTTTCATTCATTTATCAATACTTAGGGAAATAATTCCACCCTGTGCAGTACAAATGAAAGAAACCATTTTATTGCTGCCACCGGCTTATTACTTTTAATTCGCTTCCATTTTCACAAAGTGGGAGTATACTTTCATATTTTCAAAAAATTAAACACTTGAATAACTTTCATCACATTTAATTAGAGAGAGCAAAAAAACCTTTCATCAGTCTAGTAATTAGAAACCTGTGCACTGAATAATTAAATTGACATGCTAATTGCATACAGATGTGTTGTATGACGATTGATATTATAAATGGTATTTGCTAATATTTGTGTATATTTTGTCATCTGACCACTGAATTTCGTTGAGACGCCTTGATGTCAAGTAATTGGAAGGAATTTATACTTTCTCTGGCTGAAGTTTATTTGGTAAAAAGTTCGAGTCATTTTGGCGGTTCGTTGAAATTGTCTGTCTGGTACTTCAATTTTCGCTGACCCATTCAGAACTCTCTTGAACTGGATCAGCTTTAAGTACACATAGGATTACAAATTTTTTTTTTCTTTTCCCTTTTTTTTACTTGCACAAAACCCTCTCAATGAACATTTGAAGCCTCATTTCCATTGTTATAAACAGTCCGCTTAAACGGAAAAAAATCTGACTAATGATCGAAGAAAAGTATGATAATGATTGTCCTGATTATTGGTCTTACTTGAGGGCCAGCGAGGGGATATTGTGGGTGATTATTGACCTTACTCGGGGGCCAGTGAGGGGATTGTGGCGTGATCTATTGGCTTACTGGGCGGGAGGGGGGGGGGGGGGCGCGTGGAGGGAATATTGGTGGTGAATGATTGGCCTTACTCGGGGCAGTTGAGAGATATTGAGGGTGATTATTTGGCCTTATCGGGGGCCAGTGAGGGATATTGAGGGTGATTACTCGGTGGGCAGTCCAGAGGGGATATTGTGGGTGATTACTCGGAGGCCAGTGAGGGGATATTGTCGGCGATTAACTCGGGGGCCAGTGAGGGATATTGTGGGGTGATTATTGGCCTTACTTCGGGGGCAGTGGGGGATATGAGGGTGTACTCGGCGGGGCGCTAGTGAGGGATTTTGTGGGCGATTACGGCGGGCGCAGTGAGGGATATTGTGGTGATTATTGGCCTTACTCGGGGGCCAGTGGGGGATTCTGATTATATTGAGGGTGATTATTTACTGTGGGGTTTATAAGTGAGGGGATATTGAGGGTGGTTATTGAAGGTTATAGCGAGGGGATGTTTTGAGTTATTTCAGGGTGCGTCTGTCATCAGATGTAATTGGCCTGATACAGCAGAGACGGGCACTAGAGGAGAGATTAACTGTAAACCAATTAGAGGAAGCTGGAAGATGTACTGTAGAAATAAACAAACAGTTCGTATGAAATGCTCAAACTCATCTACACAGTGAATACCATGTAGAGTTTATATATAGGTTCAAATATTCTCTTTTAAAACAAAATGCAAGTCTATGTATATGATCAATGTATATATAAACTTATGAACAGAAAGTAGTGCAGTCAGACCAGGCCTGGAGGTTTTAAAACATTTTTGAGCACATTTTCATACTCAAGCTCAAACTCAGTGATTTGACTCTTCATGAAATTGATTGATTGAGACTTAATTTATAGTGCGGACTGCCCGGAAGGGGCCTTGCCACACTTGGTGTGCTGCGTCGAGGGGACGGTGGTGGTCGACCCTCGGATCCCCTGGAAACGCTCCGGGACGGGTCTTCTTGAAGATCCGGGATGGAATGGTCCTCCTCGACTCTTCATGAAACTTTGATAAAATCATTTTTTAATCAAATTGATACAATCATTGTTATACTAAAATTGATACAATCAGAGTTCAGAGTTTGATCTGAGTTGTACTCATGGCTGTAAATGAATAAATGAATCGGCACAAAGTACAAGTTTGAGTATGAGTACAGAAAAAAGTTTTATAAACTCCAGGCCAGAAAACAGTAAATATACAATTGTATGCTCAACAATTTTGATGTTGGAGTGGAGGATCATGTATTATCATGTAAGATTTATGCAGTTGATAGATTTCATTATAATAACACAAGGCAAAATAAACAGCTCATGATTAATATGGAATCATCATTTAATTTGTTCTGCTGTTTGGGTAATACACAAAGAGATTTCGGTACAATCGAACTACTTCAGATACAAGGCCTGAAGTTAAGCATGTTGAGTATAGGAACATTTTTGAGCATTAGTGGCTGGTTTCTGAATTTGACAGGTTGAGTTGTAGTAATCACAGAGCTTACTGAAGACGTTCAAACAGTTGGCAGTGACATAACCATATGGATTTTTCTGTACCTCAGAAAGAAATATTTTCAAATCTTCTTGTCCTTCATTTCCGCCTTATCTTTTCTGTGGATTATGATAGATTAATATGGCACTCTTTCCCTAACACTCGATCCCTTGTCATGGGCCGGCATTTCTCCCCACCTATTCCCCCATTCCGAGATGATTTTTCATATTTAGAATCTTCAAAGGGATTATGGTTATCTAGTGCTGGGGACGTTCCTTTTTATGTCTGACCCATCTTAGCCCTATCTTCGGGCAGAAATTGACAAAATCCGCTAACACGCAAATCCACTTAAATTTGTCAGGAGGGCTGACAGGGTTTTTTTTGACAGAAGATCAAGTGCGGTTAGTTTTTGAGGCCGTCAGCTATAAGATGTTTACCTAATTAGAAAATAATGTCACCTTTTGATGAATTTGTTCAAGTATAATCTATATGCGTTAGATTTTTTCTGTGTTTGCTTTAATAATGAGATTTTTTTGTTATGTATTTCTTTTTATTTGAGTGCAATGGCATGACATTGAAATATCCTAGCTAAGTTTAATGGCTCCTAATCTTTTATTATATTGAGTCTCTTCAAATTCAAGAAAATTTCATACGTTTTGGGTTTATTTGATCAACAGAAAAATTAGTAGTTGCATTGCTACTTTGGACCACATGTTATGTTCATAGTTTTCAATTGAAAAAATTTCTCACCAAATCTTACACATCATAATTTTGGGGTTAAGTCCCTAATTCAACAAGCTTGCAAAAATAAAACTGACTAAACATTTGTAATGGTAGAAGTAAATACAATTAACATTGTTGTGGAGAATCTTGTTGTTTTATCAGGCAGTACAGATACACACAGCTGTATTGTAACAAGGTCATCTATCAGATAAAACACTGTAACTTTTTGTCAATTTGCTGAACAACGTGAAGTTTTTTTTAGGTAATTACTGAAGAAATTTCTATGTACAAGGGCCAAGGTTATCTTAGGTTCTCTGAAACCAAAAAAAAAAAAAAACCCAGCTCAAAATAACCCCCAGCAGAAGTGCAGGAGAGGTGCAGGGTAGAGTCAGGGAGTGGGGAGGGAGGGTGATTAATTCATCTAATTGTTTTATCTTATGGAGAAGGTTTTCCAAGGCAAGAAACCTGTCATAACACTGTAATTATCACCTCTTCCTGTTTTCCGATTCTGCCATACAGAACTGAACATAGCATCACATAAATTCTCTTGATGAGTAACATTTGAAATGGCTGCTAATTTTCATTGAAACTATTAAGTCTGTAAATGAAGTAAGTTTGCAATCAAGATTAATATTTTGCAGTTGTGAACTCAGAGAATTTGGTCTAAGTGTCTGTTGGTTGATTGGAACTAAGTGTCAGTGTTTTTATGTGACTCTCCTTGTGATTTGTGCTACTGTGCATGGAAAACAAAAATAACATTTTTAATCAATCTTGACACATAATTGAATGAACTAGTTAAATACCAGCATATGAGGATCAGTGCAGAAAGGGTACAGTACTGGCGTGTAATGAGTCATTATAAAAACTTACATTACATGTATTGATTAATGGGTATTGTTAATTGGTAGTACAAGGCCGTCACAAAAACTGGGTCTACCAATGTATCTGTTACCCCAACATGCCAAAAAAGTCAGAGAACAATGGCGGAATTTGGAGCACATGGACATCCTATATATGTAGGTCAGTGACTGGCATTCTAGTCCTTATACCCCGATAGTCTCTGAGGGATACCCTTTACCCCAAAAATGCCAGATATTAGATGTACATATACATTGTATGTTGATTTTTATTAAAGCTATTATGAAAATTTAATGTGGCATTTGTCTCTTTTTGACAGGCTGGTACAATAGTTAAGTAACCTGGCACCGGATGATGAACAGATAAAATTTATCTTGTTTGTTAGTATTTCATTTTTGTTAAATTGGGTAGTTTTTTCATAAAACCCACTGCCAACACAGGCCATGTGGTTTCAGGGCGTCTCGACTCCAGATAAAACACACTTTAATGAGAGAACTGAAATTCCACGAGATGCTGTCTTATCTAATACTGCCAATTTAATAAAACTTCATTTTGCAATTTTTCTATGTCAACAAGTTTTTCAGATTTTGATAAAATTAGCCTTGATGTTACATATGATTTCTGTTGAAAAGAGGGTTATACAAAGAGTCAAAGACGCGATATTTGTTTTTTTCAGTAAATGAGTTAGTTGCGTGGATTTGAAGCATGTAATTTTTCGGAGTCACACTGTGCATTATTGGCGTAGTTGTCAATTAGTGTCCATTACAAGGGTATTGTGTGTGCTTTTTCATTTGTTGTGTTCATTTGCTGAATCAATGAGATCCTTTGGAGTCACTCTGGTATTCCTGTATTAAATTGCTGACATTTTATGTAACTCATACAAGTACTCATGTAGCAACACTGTCCTAAATGATGGTATCAGAATGAAAATGATGGAACATTTTGACAACAACTTGTGAAATGTTATTGATAGTTAATGTCAAAGCACTGCAAACAATTCATGAATCACGGGCAATCAGATGTTTTAGAATTGAAGCTTAATTGTCTTCCCCAATTTCTCGAGAGAGGCAGGGAATTTTATTATCAGTTTTGTTTGAAATTATTGTTTTTAAGTTTTTAAGGAGATATTATGCTCTGTATTGACTTTTACTTCAAAAATTGAGTTACAAATATTTTTAAGTAAATTTAAAAGTATTGAATTCACGTTCAATGCTAATCTGCTTCAAGTATTTAAGTGATGACTTTTGCTAATTAATGTTGATTAAACATAATGACAATTTTTTTTTTTACCTTGTTGATTTCATACTTCATTAAATATTCATTTAGAGATGCTTTTTAAATGTTTAATTGTAAGCTACAGCCTCTATCTAACAATCCCCCGATATTAAGCTGTGGGCTATAGTCTCATCCTAATAGCTAAGTGCCACTTAGTATGCAGTTGTTTTAGTCTGTCCTCAGAGTTGGCTTATATTGCTGATCTTTTCCCATTGTTATCATAAGGATATTCTAAGGTCTTAGCCTCAATTAGAGTTAGCCATAAATTTGTTGCCCCCATTTGTCTGCCTTAATAGTATTGCTCTAGCCCTTACAAACTCTTTCCCAGCCCCTGTCGAGCAGAGTGTTAACCATTCAAGCCCTTGTCAGCTATGACATTCCCACTTGTAGCTATTGACAATTCCCAACCCTTTCAGCTATTGACATTTCCCCAGTATAATCAGATTATTGGACCATCTCTTCAGCCTTGCAGCTATTGACCAATTCCCAGCCCTGTCAGGATGATTCTTTTCCTTGCTAACTCTAAGTGCTGGGTCTTTTAAAATTGTGATTCATTGCTCAATCTCTCTCACTCGTGGGTAGGTTCTGTACGCTCTTTGTAGTCTTTGAGTTAATGCTTCATGGCCGGTGATTTTGATGTCATAACATCTTTCCTGTAATTTGTTTGAAAGCGCTCAGTAAATTTTTTGTCGTAAATCTTCACGGCAATCCTGAATTTGTCTGTTTGGTTGGATCATAGCCCGGGTTAATGGAGAGGATGTTATAATATTGATTGTCCTAAACCTTGGACTGTACAATAGGTGTACAAATTAAACTTAGAGCAGACGTAGTGGTTGTGATTGTAAAGAGAAAGACTTATTAAATAAATTAGAAAAAACTTATTTTGTATGTTGCACAAGTTGACAAGGATGAATTTATTTTTTCTATTAATCATGTGGTTATATGACTTTAATCTGGATGGATCATTCAATTGCTCATTGTTCCTCAGATTATGTTTGGAAGAATTCCAATTTCAACAAAAAAACTTGCAAATATATTGTTGATTAATGTTAATTTGAATGTGGATTTATTCTATTTTTCTATTTTGATCCCATAACTTGATTACATGTGTAAGAGATGAAAGTATGAGGCATGTTAATGTGGGGCTTCAACTGGGGTGCTTCATACAGTGTGGGTATATATGTCTGCCATTGAGAATCATCTTGGATATGACTGAGGTAAACAACTCTTCACATGCATAGCAGATCATCCTGGTTTATGATTAATCAAGAATGAATTCCTAATTAGCTTAATTTGCATTTCAAACAAATCTTTACATATATTGTTATCTTTTTATTTTTTATAACATGATGTTGGATTAAACCTTTTTGGATGCTAGTATGCTAATAAAAAGATCCTGTTTTGTGTACATTTTCATGAGTTTATAGAACAATCATAGAGATACTGGGAATTGATATTCAAGGTTGTTGCGTAATTTACATATTCAGCAGTTATATAACCATTTGAAGCTGGGCAGCAATATAACCTTTTACATGTCTGCTATACTTGTATATGATCTATGACTTGGGAAATAATTAATAAGAGAAAAATAAAAGATTAAAAACTGTTTCCCCTTTTCATTTTTGGAAGTTTCCATAGTTTGGACTTGACTCTGGCCTCATGTAGTCTTTCTCACTAAGTGAGCAATCTAGACCTTTAGTGTTTTTGAGATTTTCACTAAATGGAAATTAACCTCATTTCTGGAAGATTTTCCCACTCATGAAATTGATCATTATATTTTTTTTCTACTATATGAAATTTAATCTACGTTTTTGTGAGTTTCTTTTCCCACTAGAAAAAAACAAAAACTAATTAATCAATGTTCAAGGAGATTTTCCACATAATCATGACCTTGAGTTGGAAATTTTTCATTTTTGAACTGATAATGTTCAATATTTTTAGGTTTAACTATTTAGCAGTCTTCATTTTTTGTGAACTGGAAGTCAAGTCAGTTCTATTGCAAAGGTCACTTAAAGGTGACAGGTAATTATCACTATATGACTAATCCGTTTGAAAGTAGTGTTTGGTTTTAAAATTGTGAAGAAAATCTTGACAGTTTCGAATTGTCTGATTTGGAGGATTTCTTACGTGTCGAATGCAAGAGGGTGTGAAAGCAGTAGCATTTAAATCGGTGAAGAGGTGCATATTCTTCAGCTTGAGTTTAAACATTGTTTACAAGCTTAAACAATTTTTATCTGGTTTATGATTTTTGTGGTGTGTAAAGTGGTTATTCCGATGTTCATGTTCTGGAGTTAGA
>CAJDSM010019719.1:61-13817 GCA_903981925.1 Ostrea lurida
CTTACTTCATCGAGACAGCTGGCTCACGGCTGAGTTGTGGCCGGTCGACAGGGGATTTCGCTTACTCCTCCTCGGCAATGATAAAATTTCCTGGTGTATCCATGGGTCTGTGTGGCCTAATTCTTGTTTTGTATTCTTATTCTAACTAACTAATTACTGTTCGTGTATCTCAACTTTTTCTTACAATTTGAAAGTTTGTTTCAATGCTCATTACCTTAAAGATGTGCTTATTTTTGGGACATGGGGGAATCAATCATTTTTTACTACTTATGGTGGATCTAAGAGATGGTCCAGATGTAAAGAACTGTGTGAGACACTTCCTAGGTAGATCTTATGCACGAAATGATGTGACTTTGTACAATGCTTCATGTGCGCATTTGTTAGAGTTGCTATTGTCAAGACTAGATGATACTATAATATTGGCGAAGTAAACATTGTGTTACAATGTAATTCAAAGTCCCATTTAGAAGAACATATAAAAATATCGAGGCGTAGGGCAACACTGAACGGTTCCGACGACAAATGCGGAAGGTAGGATCACGTTCCTGTCGGCCTATGTAGGGAGTAAGCATCCCTTGGCTGACGTGCGTCATCACGCCGCCGGTGAGCCCTGTAGTCGAAACATAAGTAAACGAGGGTTACCCCGTCACCTAGGGAATCGTTAGTACGGAACAATGACAGACTCTCACACAAAGTTATATGAAAACAAATCAACAAACATATGTATCTTATGATTAATTTTTATTGCAAACAAGGTCATTAATATGCGACCAGACATTGATTGCGAAAATCGAGATATACGCCTTTAGACCTCTTGCAACAATCAACGTTTTTGTTCAGTAGTTGGCACTCGCTTTTAAAAGCGCCTCAGACCTTATTCTACTTCTCTGCATTATCGAATTCACTGAGAGACGACTAGCAGCGACCATTAAGCTGGTGACGTCGTTATCATAGTTGGTGCGATTAAGAATAGAATTTTCCTGAGGAAGAAGTTGTCATCAAAGTTCAAAGTTCCATCCAGGTTTGATCTATATAATGTAGTTTTGTTGTCAGCTCCGCCCATGTTAGCTAGATACAAAAAAGTGAGCGACAGTTGTCAAGACATCGTGTCCAAACGATTAATCAAATCCAAATGAGTGAGGCAACACGACCTCTCGACAAAAGCAGCACGAAGTTGGATCATGGTGCCATGGAGGAGGTAAGCCATCCCCTGCTGACGGATCACACCGCCGTGAGCTAGCGAAATATCAAGTAAACGGGATATACCCGTAGTCAAATCTAGTAAGGGAAAATGACAGTCTAACAAAGGTATAAACAAATCAGTCAACATTATGATTAGTGATAATTTTGTAATCGCAAACAAGGATTATAAGCGACTGTAGAATTTGGAAAGTGATGACTTAAACGAGAATTCGTTATAACCTCAACATCAACTTTTACTTAGTATTGGCCTCGCTTTAAAAATCCCATAGCAGATGCTCTTTGCGTGTCGATATCAACTGAGAGATATACACCCATTAAGCAGTAGATAGTGGATATTACTACATAGAAAGGGAAAGTTAACGATGCAAAAGTTTAAAGTCATCACGCTTATTCATTATAATGTAGTGTCAGCTGCCAATTAGGGTCAATGTTAGTAAATATCCAAAATATGAAGCAGATATGTCAGATTTGGTGTCCTTTATATCGAGTTTCTTCGGATATATCAAATGGTACATAATTGTGAAAATTATGTTGTTAATTTGAGTAGCACATCCATCTATATATCTTTGCTGTAAGGTTAAAGGACACTGCAAGTTTTTTTTTTAGTTCCCCGTAACAGTTTTTTGAACGAGTTTTTGCTTCATATGAAATATAAAACATACAGTCTGCCAATAAGGGGACACAATTTAGTGCCCATAGGAACACCAACAGATTGTTTGATCCAATTGTCTATCCTAAAAGTCATATAGGTGAATCTTTCTATGTGAATTTTCCTACAATTTACAGTGGGATCACTTTAGAGCTGCTTATCAGCTCTTTCTATGTACAAGGGTATATCAATATCTATACTGTGTACTTCAGCATAAAACCTTCTTACTTCTTGTACCATCATACACGTACACAAAAAGCACATCTTCTCCATCTTTTATCTTCAATGCACAAAAAGTATTCCATGGTTATCATCTATGATCCTGTCCCGTGCTTTTCTCCACTACCGATTCAGTATATAAATTGAAAGGAGGTAGTTATTTTGCGAGCCACTTTTTCAACATTACGGAGATCAACGATTTATATAGAAAATATGCAGCAAATCAGAAATTTGGATACAGAGTGTTAAGATGGATTTAGCACCCAAGTCGTACCGGTCACACCCGTCGGAGTCCATTGTCTTGACATTGAGATCAAAACACATTAAAATATATTATAGACCACACGAGTGCCTCAATTTATTTTTTAATTTTTATAAGTGTTCAAAAATGTCAAAAGAAACCGTAGTTAACTTAGGCGAAATGTTATTTAGTAACCATACAAGAGATGCTAAGTTCTGTCTACTCGTCCTGTGTGGTGTATTGGTATTTGGATCTGTTTCTGAGAGTTGACTCTAGATGAAGAAAACACTTTCAAAGCTTATTTTATTGTTTTCACAATTGATCAGGCCCGTGAGACCCGGGTATAGAATAGGCCTCAGCACCCCTTGCTTGTCGTACATGTAAGAGCATGGCAACTAAAGTGGGCGGATGAGACCACAAAAAACAGGGTCCCGTGGTCACACGCATTGGTGTGGCACGATAAAGACCTCCTGCTCAAATGGTCATTGAGGCGCCGAGGCAAAGGACTAAATTTGTAGCCCTTCACCGGCAAAATGGGTGGCGTCTCATATGGGGAAATATTCTCTCGAGGGACATTAAAACAATCACATACAACTAACCAGACCGATAATTTTCAGTAAGCACTTGTAAATGGTGTTTTGTTGTTTGTTGTTTATTATACCTCCGCTCCGAGAGGAGAGGGGGGTATACTGTTTTACCTCTGCTCCTCCGTCCTTCCGTCGAAACAAATATTTCGTCGCACTTTTCTTGAACCTGCAATTAAGCCAATTTGATTATTTGTTTATGACTTCATCTAGGGGCCCATATCGCGCTTAACCAATGTCAGACCATGTCGCATGGTTTTCCCCCAAAACCCCCTTTATACCTTCGCTTCAAGCTCCTGAGGCGTTCCGTTTAAGATTTTGGAAGTCTATGTGAAATAATATTTTTCAGCGCACTTTCTCCTGAAACTGCATCACAAGCAATGATATTTGGTGTAGGACTTCATTTAGGGCCCATACCGAAGCCTTAACCGAAATTCAGACTTCGATTGCCCCCCCCCAAAAACTTCCATGTTCACGATTCTTGTAGTTCACTGTAATCAATTTTGAGCTATTGGTGGAATCCAAATCTGTCCTCTCTCTGATTCACATGGTTAGTGCTATATATACTAGTGCCCATACGCTACGACAGCCTCAACCTCTTATGCACCTTGTTCGACTTTCTATTTTATCGTACTGATCTATATTTGTCACGTCTTCTTGCAACGGTCAACACCCTTTTTATACTATCTGTTCCAGCTGCCGACAATCAGACCATTTCACTCTTCAACTTCCTGTTAACCGATTTCATCAATATTCCATTTTGCCGATCAAATTTTTCATCACACTTTACTCCTAAACACTGTGTATCACAGCCACTTGATATTTGGTTATCATCACTTCATTTATCGGAGTCCCATACCTGCACTTACTAAATTCAGACCTTTCAGCATGTCACCTTAGCTGTTATATCAAACCTAGCAAAAGATTAACAAATTCTCTAAGTACGCGCTATAATTTACATGCTACTTAGAGCGGGGATATCCCACCGTTGAGCAGTAGTTCATATGAATCCGTTGTTGAAGCTTTGAGAAACTATCTCAATTGTATGGTACAAACACTATTAAATGCAGAGACAACAAATACTAGCCGATACAATAATATAAAAAGAGAACATGTGAAAGAATCGTGTGATCAAATATGGAGGATTGACAACACATATGATATATTACGAGTTCTTAGTCTCAGTGCCTTTATCAAAACCTTGCTAAATTACATAAGCTTTTTTGTTTCTTATTGAAAAAAGTTGTACAAGTTTAAACATGGATGGTTGAGTGAAATAATAAGATTTTATGTATGCTTGTCTTAGATTAGAATAATATGGACATGACAACACAAAGTGGAATTCATCTTCAATTTCGTTACAATCACATTTCTTACTTTTTTTTGACAACGTTGCTGTGTTTGAATATCTACTTTTTCTATCAACAAGCCATGTGCAGACATTCTAATATTACTGAGTATTGTAGTAAAATTTCTGGTAAACATTTTCTTAAATAGTACTGAAGGTAAAAACTATCAGGGAGATACTTGCATAGATTACATTTTGGAGACCTTTCAAAAAAAAAAAAAAAATACATCTCTTGTACAAATAAATCATTTATCAATTGATTACATCTAGCAAGAAATTATTTTTTCAACATACTGTTTATTCCAAACATATCAAAGTCCTCAAGTTCTGTAGTATGTTCTGACATCGTTTAACCAAGTGTGTTCAATATTTTCTAACAAATGATTATGATCGATGATTTTCAAAATACATTGTCTGTTCTAAACGTTTAACCCAATATTTCAAAATTCTTTCTTTTCTGACCATACGTAAAGGTAATCTCCCCACATTCTGATAAACAATAAAGCTTTGGGGTACTCTTTTTGATACGCATAAATTCTTGTGTTTACAACATTTCTAGAAATGTACTTTTTCTATATCTTTGGCAGTAAAAAAACCCAAACTTCACACCAGTAATTCAACACGCTACTTACATATGTATCAAATACATGTAATTTAGTTTCTATATTCAGTGTATTTTCATTACATATTTTCATTATATGAAACATGATTTTTCTTCCCTGTGATGCCAAGATGTTTCGAGTTCTAGTAAGTTTTCCATTATAAAAAAGAGTAACTCCTAAATAACTAAAACTATCCACTACCTCAATTTGAGCTCCATTATAAGACCATTGATCTTGTGTGCTTAATCTAAAATTGTAAAGTTTGGAAATGCTTGACGTCATCTCTGTTTGTTTGATTAACAATCTGTAACTCGCTAATAAATAGGTATGAATAAGCAATCAACAAGCATACAAAATACACCCCCAGTCGACCGGTCACACCCGTCGTGAGTGCATTGTCTTGAATTGAGATCAAAACACATAAAGATATATTATCAGATGAAAAACCCAACAGGGAGCGCTCAATGCAAAAAGCAAAAACAAACTAAGTGCCAGGTATGATTTGTTGGCTGAATTTGGCCACGGCCGCTTAAATGAGGGAGCCGAGGCATCACTATATAGCCTTATATGGCATCCCCAATAATGCAACTTGAGGTGAACCATGGGAACAGAAATACACCTCTATTATACTAGTCCATACTTAAAAATGCTGTCAAGTTGCTCAAATAAAGTTCAATGAGCCTACTGGTAAGCCCAAAAACCGCCATGAGATCGTGCAGAGTAGCCAGGTTCAACCAGCTACAATGAGAGCTCAACAATTGGAGATAAAAAGATTACAAAGTCAGAACAGAAATATGGACATTGGTTAAAGAGATACCACAAGCTATATCTTCCATATAAGTTGACCCAGATAAATTTCCTGACAATATGCACATCTCCCTAATTTAATCAAACTATGACTCCACAAAGTTTCATTAAATTCCAGCAAGGGATTATGGAAACATACTTCGGACAGACAGGGTGAAGCCTATATACCGGGTACCCCCTCCAAATCTTGGTTTGCAGGAGGGGGGGGGGGTATATTATAAACTTGGATGAATATGGACAAAATGGTGGTGCGAAAATAGTAGTGCTAAATATTCAAACGAAAAGAAAAACAATAATAGCAGTCCCAAGCAAGTGCATATAAGGAAGCATAAATAACCGCAAGTCAATGCTGCCAATATATGGACTAGAAGCGTAACAATGCAGCTAGGTTTTGGCTGACAACTATGACCCCTTAACTAGTCATAGCGCAGCCAAGACCCACACTCTCCCTGTTGGGGGATACTTGTGCAGTGGGGGAGGAATTGTATATGTAAATAAGTCACAGCTCTTGGTCGACTACAGAAATATAAATCATGCAATCATATTACGGATAATCAATTTTGATGCACAGATGCGCATTTCGACAAAATTATGTCTCTTCAGTGATGCTCAAACCAAATGTTGTGAGAATCCGAAACATGAAATGAAAACTATAATAAAAATGTAGTGCCAAGACTGGAGCCAAATACTCTCGAAGGGATCATGAGCTATGCCTGAGGGAGATATCCTTAACTTTTGAGATAAATTTCCAATTTACAACTGCAATTCAATACATATCCGTATTTTAAGCTAGTAACATCAGTACATTACATGTAGTCAACTGCGCTGTAGAGCACCTCGGGGACTAACAGTCACCAGCAGAGGCCTCGACCAGGGGTCATAATATAAATCATATACGGTATCAATTTTGATGCACCAGATGCGCATTTCAACAAATTATGTCTTTTCAGCGATGCTCAAACCGTCAAATGATTCGAAACATGAAATTTAAACTACCGGTATAATAAAAGTGAACTATGTAGTGTCAAAGACTGGAGCTAAATACTTCGAAGGATCAGATCTATGCCTGAGGGAGATAATCCTTAATTTTGAGAAAATGACATTGAGGAATTGCGCGCTTTCTTAAGTCTGAACTGAATGTCACAATCGCACCAACCAAGCCCATTGACCCGACTAGCCCCTAAACGAATTGTGTGCATGTACTTAAACAAAGAAATGCTTGTCTGGGGGTGGGCACAGGCGTATATAGATGCAAATACTAAAAAGGCATCTGTCCATGCATGTATGTCTGTGATATGCCTTGCTTTTGACTTGGCAGAGATAGCGAGATGACCGTCTTTGAAAGACAAGTACTTAGTCTCATCACTGGGATCAATTTGAGTCGAATAATAATCAGCCAACGAACCCAAGTATGTATCATATTGGCATCTTAATTTTGATGTTGTTTGCTACATTGTGCCCTAGCTCGTTGTCATAGCTGGGGTATTCAAAGCATTACTTAAAATTGACCCCCCTGGGGTTCCATTCATGGAAGGTCCAGGTCCTGGTGACTCATGCTGTGAATTCTTGATCGGATCGACGCCCTTAGTCAACCCTCCCTCAATTGGTCCGGGGTCAAGGTCATGGGTGTTGAAGGGGCCCTGAGATGGTTTCCGGAGGCACACACACGTCTCCGCCAGTCACTTCAATATCTGACGGCCCAAGGGTTCATTGAGTGTGGGGGAAATGGGCCCTGTTGGTTCAGATCGCGGTCCTTCCTTCTTTCTTCGGCCGGATTTGGTTTTCGGACCTGTTGGGGTAAGGGCTTTGCTTTTCGGCATCACGATTCACCAAATTCACAGGTATACAAGAAAACAACAATTCTAATGAGTATTTGCCTAAGCGGGAAATATATACACAATAAATGCATTTGGGGAGTGGATAATTGTAAGAAGAACCTAAGTAAAGCTTTAGAACTACGAGTTTAATGGACATGCTCGCAAGGCATGGCCTGCATTGTAATGGAAATCAAAATCCGTAAAAATCAAGAGAATGTCAAACCATCGAGCTAAATGGAACGTATAATAACTATAAGCCGATATGGGAGAATTGATTGCTAAATTAATTCACAGTGCACGCCGGTATTTAACATAGAAAGATCCTAAATTTCCACGTCCTTACCTCTGAAAATTTCAGCTTGAATTGATGACGATAACATAAATCCGTGACGTCAGCAATATGTGTGCGGGGCAAACTAATGGCCCGAAAATACGGGAAATGACAGCTGTGCATAAGCAGGTCCAATACCAGTACTGACTGAACAACAATAAAAAAAATCACTTTGATAAATGGATTGAACCTTTAGTGGTTAAATATCATTATAAACGATCGAGTGCCTTCGAAGTTTTTTCAATTTTTAAGTGTTCAAAATGTCAAAGAAATTGTTAATTTAGGTAAATACTTGTAATTAGTATACAAAAAAGAGGTGCTTTGTTTTGTTTTGTTTACTGTCCTGTGTGATGTTTGTATTTTGTTTCTGATGAGTTGACTCTAAGATGACTCAGTGGGCACTTGTAAATTGTTGTACAACTTGTTCTTGCGTGACGTCATCTCTGTTTAATTAGCAATCTGTATCTCACTAATAAACAGGTATGAATAAGCAATTAATAAGCTGATACCACCTATTGATTTCTATTCACTGGTCCTCCAGATGTGAAACCGAAGGGAATTAAAACTTTCCTCTTCGTCTGTCTGTCTGTCCACCTCTATGTTTTTTCGTTAGTATGCCCAACGACTTCGTTTCCCACACGTTTTCGTACAAGTTTAATCATGGATGGTTGAGTGAAATAATAGTGTCTTAAATCAGAATAATATGGACATGACAACACAAAGTGGAATTCATCTTCAATTTCGTTACAATCACATTTCTGACATTTTCTTTGACACCGTGCTATGTTTGAATATCTAACTTTTTCTATCAACAAGTCATGTGCAGACATTCTAAAGTTACTGAGTATTGTAGTAAACTTTTACCGTAAACATTTTCTTAAATGGTACTGAAGGTAAAAACTATCAGGGAGATACTTGTATAGATTACATTTTGAAGACCTTTCAAAAAAAGAATGCATCTCTTGTATAAATAAATCATTTAACAATTGATTACATCTAGAAAGAAATGATTTTTTTTTCAACATACTGGTTATTCCAAACATATCAAAGTCCTCAAGTTCTGTAGTATGTTCCTGACATCGTTTAACCAAGTGTGTTCAATATTTTCTAACATATGATTATTAAATATTCAAAATACAATTCTCTGTTTCTAAAAATTTAACCCAATATTTCAAAATTCTTTTCTTTTCTGACCATAACGTAAAGGTAATCTCCCAATTCTGATAATACAATAAACTTTTGGGTTACTCTTTTTGATACGCATAATTCTTTTTACAAATTCTAAATGTACTTTTTCTATATCTTGGCAGTAACCCCCCCCCCCCCCTCAAACTTCACAACAATAATCCAAAGCGCTACTTACATATGTATCAAATACATGTAACTTAGTTTCTATATTCTGTGTATTTTCATCACATATATTCATTATATGAAACATGATTTTTCTTCCCTGTGATGCCAAGATGTTTTGAGTTCTAGTAAATTTTCCATTATAAAAAAGATTAACTCCTAAATAGATAAACTATCCACTTACCTCAATTTGAGCTCCATTATAAGACCATTGATCTTTTGTTCTTATCTAAATTGTAAAGTTTGGAAATGCTTGACGTCATCTCTGTTTAATTAACATTCTAAAATGCAATTGTTTTGTACAAGTATTTTGATTGGATAATGCACTGAGATTTGAGGTGGTTAAATGAGCGTTAACAGAGATGGGAAGCTTTCGATTGTGACGTCATAATGCCGTACGCAAAACATAACAAGATGGGAAGCTTTTGATTGTGACGTCATAATGCCTGACGCAAAACATAACGTCAAGCTAAACATTTCATAACAAAATAGCAAACACAATGTAAACATAAAGCAAAATTGCATTAGAATGGGATAACTACCTTCTCATTTGTTGAATTTGCGACCGTTAATGCTGATTTAACGGTTGAAACATCCGTTTTACCGGCTCCGCTTACCGTCGCCGGTAAACTCAGTTTGCAACCGTTAAATCAGCATTAACGGTCGCAATCACAAAGAGAAGGTAGTTATTCCTAAATCTGTAACTCACTAATAAACAGGTATTGAATAAGCAATCAACAAGCTACAACATACACCGCCAGTCGACCGGTCACACCCGTCGTGATGCATTGTCTTAGATATATTATCCAGGAACCGGTAATTTGGTCTTGTAATAATGATATTAAGGGTTATACTATACCACCCCCTATAAAAAAAACACGTGTTTTTTTTTATAGGGGTGGTATAGTATAGACCCTTAATATCATTATTACAGACCAAATTTACCAGTTCCTGTGTAATTATTAAACGACGAGTACCTTCAAAGTTTTTCAATTTTCAAGTGTTCAAAATGTCAAAGAAATTGTTAATTTAGGTAAATACTTGTAATTAGTATACAAAAAGAGGTGCTTTGTTTGGTTTTGTTACTGTCCTGTGTGATGTTTTGTATTTTATTCTGATAGTTGACTCTAGGATGATAAAGAACTTTTATTTACGTAATTTTCAGTAGACATTGTTTAAATTATCTCTACGTAATTTTAGTAGACACTGTGTATAATATTTAGTATTTCAGTAACACTTGTAAATTAGGTAAAGTTTGGTATTGCATGACGTTCTTTTTGTTTGTTTAATTAACAATCTGTAACTCACTAATAAACAGGTATGAATAAGTAATTAACAGACTGATACCACATTTTTATTTCAATTCATTGGCCCTCTGCTGGTGAAATCGAAGGGAACTATAACTTTCCTCTTCGTCTGTCTGTCTGCCTGTCCGTCTGTCCCCCTCTATTTATTTCCGTGACATTGTCCAACGACTTTGTTTCTCACACGATTTTATCATTACCTTGTGAGGTAGAAAGCTGAAATTTTGTACTGATTTACCCCTGTGTGCCTAGATCAACTTTGAATTCCGCTACTCTAGAATATTTTTTCCAACATACATTGGACGTTATGCCGATACACCACTTCTTGCATATTTTCTGACATAATATGAGGAATACCTCTAAACTACAAGAATAAAATATAGTGAAGTAATAAATGCAGGAAAAAATAAAGCTCCATTTTAAAAAAACTTTGTGGTAAGTCTTCCAGGGAAGACATGTGTCGCCTGCCTACTTTTAATTTTCATTTTAAAAATGGCAAAAAAGTTTATAATTATATTTTTTGTCAGGATTCAGTTCTGTTCAAGTTTACCAGAATGAAAATGCATATTCTAACATGATGAATTAAAGAATCATATTGATATGAAATGCCATTAGTGAGATTCTATCTGAAATAAAGACATATTTAATTTCAAGGTTCTCAGGCCCTCAGTCATTACTTTGTGACAAATTTGTTTATGTCAAAAAAATTTAAATTGCGTCAAACAGGAAGTAGACATACGGCAGATTGAAAATGCGTTACACGGTACATGTTCTCCATATGATGCTAGTGCCAAATATCAGGAAGCTGGCCTGTGTGGTTTCTGAGAAAATGTGACAGAAATTTGTCTCCATGTGAAAATAGCCTAAGTTGCGATCAAACAGGAAGTTGACATGCGGCAGATGGAGAACTGCGTTATTAGAATACAGTTCTCTATATCGATGCTCTTTGCCAAATATCAGGAGCTGACCTGTGGGTTCCTGAAAAAAAGTGACAAGAAATTTGCCCCAATTCTATTCGACTAATCGAGCAACAAACAGACAGTTGAACATGCGGGCAGATTGGAAACTGCGTTACACATGACAGTTATCCAGTACGATGCTCTGTGCCAAATATCAGGAAGCTGGCCTGTGTGGTTCTGAGAATTATGTGACTAATTTTTGTGACGCCAGACAGATCGACTCAAAGTGATCATATTGTCGGCCTCTGCTACGCAGGCAGGCGACCAAAATCCACGCAGGTTCTCTTTTGGTTACAAACGGTTGCGGCGGAACTGATGCTTGGCAACAATGTTTTTTGCCTCATATTTTGACGTTGATTATGCTTGTGTGCAACACTTGATACAACAAGAGCAACGCCCAACGTGGCATAATACGCCGTAACAGATTTCAGTGGGTTCATATTTCAGCAGAGTAGTACTGTCCCTTTAAAATGCTAATTCTATTATCAATTGCTTATTGAGAAACAATATGTCCTGTACCTGCTACAACGTTTCCATATTAAGTGACACTACGACCTTGACCTTTACCTTGAAAAACAATAGGCATCTTCCATTCATTAATGGTGATCAATTTGTAACCAAAGTTGTATGATCCTGGAGCTGTAGTTCGTCTGTATGCCCGCCTACAACGTTTTCCTACTTAAGTGACACTACGACCTGAACCTTAACCCTTGAAAAAGACAATAGTGTCTTTCCTTTCATCTTGGTGATCAATTGTACCTAGTTGTGTATGAATCCTGGAGCTTACGGTTCCGTCTGCATCCGCCTATCAAACGTTTCCTACTAAAGTGACACTACACCTTGACCTTTGAACACTCTGACCTTGAAAAAAGGTGTCTCCTTCATCTTGTGATTCAATTGTACCAAAGTTGTATGATCCTGGAGCTTACGGGTTCGGCTGTATCCCGCCTACAACTTTTCCTACTAAAGTGAACCACTAACGACCTTGACCTTTGACCTCCGAACCTTGTTAAAAACAATACGTGTCTTCCCTTTGCATCATGGTGATAATTGTACCAAGTTGTACGATCCTGGAGCTTAACGGTTCGGTCTGTTCCCGCCTACAACGTTTCCTAACTAAGTGATCACTACGAACTTGACCTTTGACCTCCGACCTGGAAAACCTTTCATCATGGTGATCAATTGTAGCCAATTGTATGATCCTGGGGCTTACGGTTCGGTCTGTATCCCGCCAAACGTTTTCCCTACTGACGTGACACTACGACCTTGACCTTTGACCTTGAAAAAGCAATTAGGTGTCTTGCCTTTGCATGGTGGTGATCATTGTACGCAAGTTGTATGATTCCTGGAAGCTTACAGTTCGTCTGTATCCCGCCTACAACGTTTTCCCTACTACGTGACACTACTGACTTGACCTTTGACTTGAAAAAACATAAGGCATCTTCCTCTCAATCATGGTGATCAAATTGTACCAAGTGTATGCTGGAGCCTTATCGGTTCACGCCTAACAAGCCCGGACAGAACAGACGGACGGACGGACGGAACGACGCTATACATAATACGTCCCGTCTTCGACGGGCGTATAATAACCCCCAAAGAATGTAAACATACACACCAACTAGTTTTTTAGAAGTGAACGGAAAATATAAATGTTGATAATGCAAATTTATAATGGAGCATTTCCAATTGGGAAGGATGGGGACATTTCGTTTTTTTTAAATAAAAAAACCCCAGAAAAAAAAAATATAAAAAAAAAAGTCCCAATATATAAACAAACTTCCCTTTTTTAGTTGGGACCATACTTTATATTTGGTACCACGTATTTATAACATTGTAGAGTTTGACTTTTAAAAATGATATGGTTCTATATTTCAAAATGTGCACATTCCTTCATGGTTAATCATATCAAGTTCAAACTTCAAGGCATTGTCAGATTTGAAATGACCAGTGGACGGGGTTTTTCACAAATAGGAGATCAACGATTTATATAGGAATAATCAGGAAATCAATTGGGTTACATCTAATTGGGAATAAGTGTCTAAGAGAAGCCGCGGGGGGGCACTTACTATATAACCGATAGATAGGGATGGTGCCGTGGAATAGGTAAGCCTTTTTCACTAGAGAATAATGAAAGTAAGAACAGCAGAAAATATTATGAATAGGTTTAATGTTTACCTCAATTAATTATATTGATGGCCTTTCTATGATTGATCCAGCTTTTGGCAGTTCTTGTTTGTCATATGGGAAAAGGTCACCATTTGAACAGAAAATTATATGAAAAGGTATACAATTCTCAAATCTAAAAATATATTGAAAAGGTGGGTGGGGTCTGCACATGTCAG
>CAJDSM010019719.1:14058-24508 GCA_903981925.1 Ostrea lurida
ACGCAGGTTCTCTTTGGTTACCAAAACGTTGCGGCGGAACTTGATGCTTGCAACAATTTTTGCCCTTCATATTTTGACGTTGATTATGCAGTGACAACACTTGAAAAGTAAACCGCCAAAATGTAAACATACACACAGAGTTTAAAATGTACTAGTTTTTAGAAGTGAACGGAAAATTATAAAGTTGATAATGCCAAAAATTTATCTTGGAGCACTTTCAATTGGGAAGGAGGGGTGACATTTGTTTTTTAATAAAAAACAAAATATATTTCATATACACATTTCTAGTGACAAAACTTTTTATTTGGTACCAGTATTTTTAACATTGTAGAGTTTGATTAAATGATATGGTTCTCATATTTCAAATGTGCATTCCTTGCATGGTTAATCATATCAAGTTCAAATTCAGGATTCGTCAATTTAAATGACCAGGGGACGGGGTTTTTCACAATAGGAGATCAACGATTTATATAGAATATGCAGGAAATCAGTTGGGTACATCTGAATTGGGATAAGTTGTCTAAGAGAAGTTAGCACCCCGAGTCGACCAGTCACACTCGTCGTGAGTCCATTGTCTTGAATTGAAACGCTGAATTTGCAGTGGCAACACTTGAAAAATAACCCGCCAAAATGTAAAAGTACACACAGAGTTTAAAATGTACTAGTTTTCAAAAGCGAATGGAAAATTATAAAGTTGATAATGCCAAAAACTTATCTTTTTTCCTCTATAAATCTGCTTCCGCTCTGCATCCATTACATTTAGTTATACAACCGACACTATATAAGGAAGTGTTTAGAACTGATTGTTTTCCACAATGTCAGTAGCGCTTGCTAAATTAATGTAGTTGTTGGTGGAGAATGTTTCTGCTTGTTTAATTAGCAATCTTTAACATGTATGAATAAAACAATTAACAGTCTGGGTATCACCATTAACAATTACTGGTCTTCCCACTGGTGAAATTGAAGGAGACTCTATAGCTTCCGTCTATTAATCTGTCCGTGTCATACCAATGTCTGTCGTCAGTCTGCCCACTTCGTTTTCACACTTTTTTTCACTATGCCTGAGTAGGAAAGCCTGATATTGTCTTGATTAGCTACTGTATGTACAACCTTTAATATCGCTACTCGAGAATGATTTTTTACGATATATAATGGACGTCATGCCGAAAATAGTTTTCCGGACGTTTTGCCACAATTGACGCGTGGTTACCTTATCAGAAGATACAGATCAAGATTCACTTTTGTTACAGTTGGCCTGATCCAAAACTATTGCAAGATCATATTTAACTGAAGTTCTTCAATTTTTGTTTTCCGGACTTTTCCACAATTTTTTGATTTTGAAAATTGATATGTGATATGCTAGTATATGTTCACAGATCAAGTTTTTTTAAAGTTTCAACACACTTTTACGAGGTTCATGAAACTTTATGCCGAATGTAGCTTTCCGGACTTTTATAATAATCTTAGCATTTAAATACAATATTTGTTTAGATAAATTATTGATTCCTTGTATCTTAAGACTTACAGCACAGGTGTTTAAAAACACTGCAGGTTTTTAAAAAGAATTCATTTGCAAATATATACTGTAAATTTTATTTGTTTATAAAAAGTATTTCAAAAGTTAGCTGGATTTGAATTTAATTGAGACTTATAAAGTCTATTATTTATGGTCTTGGGGCCTGATTTCAGTTGATTTCGCATCGGACTTCATTGTTTGATTTACATTGATGGCTTGTCGGACATGTACTTCTTTTGTTTTTATTTTGCTTTGTTTACAATTCAACATAATGAAGGACAAGTTACATTTTGCCCGTTGTGCCCTATTGTTAGCGGCTGCTTACCATTTCAATATCGGTAGAAAACAGAGGGGTTGTTAAATTCAACTCCTCTTCTTTCCTGTCATCTTGAACCCAAACCACATAAATGAAAATGTCCCCAAATAGTTTATAACATCTTAAATTCTTAATTCCCATAAAATATCAAATCAATCTCTATATCAATCAAAATTACTTTGGAGCAAAAGTTCTGGAAAAAATCCACGTGTTAATTGTGCCCTTTTTAGACCAACATTTATGACATGGTCTTTAAATGGTTGAAATTATCTAACTTGCTAGACTGAAAGAGCATGTCTCAATTCAATCAGACTCCATCTGACTTCATATCTGTCACATGATTTTCCAATTACATCGCATGATTTGTAAGATGTGGCGACCGAGTCAGATCTGACCATTCATAAAGTAGAAATAGGGTTGTGGTGTGCGTACTTTGAGAAGAAGGTTCGTTGCTATGAGTTTATACACAATATATAATTTGTATTTAAGTGCAATGATGTTTGCGTACAAATAGGTGAAGGTAACATCGTGTTAAACGTAATTTTGCGTTTAAACGCAATTGTTTGCAATTAAAGACAATTATTATTGCGTTTAAACCACAGGGGCTCGTCACGAACTTTTTGTTTATTAAAATTTGACAGCCGTCTATTCTATATTACACAAGGGGGAATCCGGTTCCCAAAAATCGCTACCTCACATTGGAGTCGTGCTCGTTTAAAATATTTACGAAACTTAATTTGTACAATCCAGGTATGAATCCAATCGGGTAAAGATCATATTTTGTAAAAATACCTAATATTGTTTGCAACCGGCAACGCGTATAAGAGAGAAATAATGCATTTTCTATTCGTTTTTGGAACACACAGGAACTTTTTCTTCCTCAAATCAACCAACCTGGAAAGACGCGTTCTCATTGTGTCAATTCATTACTCTCGTTAAGTTAACTCGTGTAATAGTTTAGGCGGGTACTTTAAATGAAGAAGAGAAATAGTCGGAAATGACAAAAGAAGACACGCTAGGTTTTCGTGGTGAGTACAAATTAAAATTAAAATATGTACATACAGTATTTAATAATTAAATACATAGTACAACATGTTTGTATATCCATGTGACATATTCCTGTAAAGCATTATGGCCACACGGCATACGAGTTAACGTGATCGACAATGGAAATTGACCAATCAGAATGCGATTCATTTCGGTGATTGAGGAAAGTTCCTGTGATGCAAAAACGAAAGAAAATGCATTATTTCTCCCACATATATTGTCGAGGCAAACAAATATTAGGTATTTTTTAACAACTATGATCTTTTCCGATCGATTAGACTTGGATTGTAAAATTCAAACGTCCGCTAGAGTATATAATGAAACGAATGAAATGTTGAGGTAGCGATTTTTGGGAGTTCGGATATCCCCCCTTGTGTAATTTAAGAATAGAAGAGGTCAATTCGTGACGAGCCCTGTGTTTAAACCGCAATTGGAAAAGAATCTGTGTGATGTACTTGGCCCCAACGGGCTCTGTAGCAGACGTATTGAAAAGCAGGCCTCACCATGGGAAGTTACAATAATCCAATTTGTTCAATGTTTAATCCTGGGTTAATGGGTGGGCGTCAAAAATATGGGATTCAAATTTTTGCATAAATGCCATTTTATTAACATTTCATCTCGACAACGACATGGTCATTATTAGTCATATCAATGTTTGCACAGCAACAATCTGAGTTCAACTTTCATGGGTGTAGGTGGGGCTACAATAACATACATGATATAAGATCTGTTATTATAGGAATTAGGAGAAGTAAGTTAAAATGGTGAGAGATAGGGATTTCATATGATCGTTTCTGTAGACATAGACTTTTCTTTTGATAGCCATGCTTTAAACCTTGTGACCTGAACCGTGAGTTTGACCATATGGAATAATAAAACATAGATCTTGAAGAGTATTGCATAGCAATACATAGTCCCTCAACCGATTACAAGACATTATGGACTGCAAACAATATTCTAATTGCATTATGTAGCGTATATCATAACTCTATGGTAAAGAGCCAGCGATATGACAAGTTGCCATAGACTGAGTGCACTTATGGTAATCTTTCCAGGCGAAGCATGTGTCGCCTATCTACTTCTAATTTCATTTTGAAAAATTAATCATATATAAGATATCCATCATGGCAAAAAGTATAATATATTATGTTTTGTTCAGAATTCAGTTCTGTTCAAGTTTACCAGAATGACAACATATCCTAACATATTAATTAGATGAAAGATAAGAAGAATATTGTTATGAGATGCCATTACAAGTTTGCTTTACGTCAAAATAAATATTTGCGTCAAAAGATTGACATGCGGCAGCATTGGAGGCGTTACACGACACGTTTCCTTACTGATGCCTGTGCTAAATATCAGAAGCTGTGCTTATGGTATATTCTGAAAGTGACAGAAATTGTCTTGTTAAAAAATTCTAAAGGTATGCGAGTCAAACAGGAAGTTGGACATGCGCAGATGAAACTGCGTTACACGAATACAGTTGTCCATAACTTATGCTCTGTGCCAAATAATCAGGAAGCTGGCGTATAAATGGTTGTCTGAGAAAAATGGACAGGAATTGTCTATTAATAATATTCTAAGTTGCGTCAAACAACGAAGAATAAGGCGGGCAGATGGAAGGCTGCGTATACACGAACGTTTGTCCATCACTGAGTCCAGAGCTCTGTGCCAAATGGAAAGCTGGCCTGTGTGGTACTGAGAAAAAATGTGACAGAAATTGTCTGTGTTAAAATAATTCTAAGTTGCGTCAAACAGGAAGTTGACATGCGCAGCAGATGGACTGCGTTACACGATACAGTTGCCCATACTGATGCTGTGCCAAAATATCAGGAAAGCTGGCCTATGTGGTTTCTGAGAAAAATCACGAAAATTTTGCGACGAAGACGACAAAGTGATCCCTATATGTCGCCTCCGCTATAACGCAGGCAGGCGACACAAAAATGAATGGAGTGAAACCAAATTCGAACTTGATCTGTAAGTTGGTATGGAAAAGCAATGTACCAAATATCAAATGAATATCTGCAAGCAGAGAGAACAAAATGCAAAAAAACCTGATAATTCATGAAATTTTCTAAGTCCAAAGGTCATAACTTGGTGAAAAATCAATGGATCGAAACCAAATTCGAAATCGATCTGTAACTTGGTATGGCAAAGCAATGTACCAAATATCAAATGAATATATGCAAGCAGTGAGAAAAAAAGTGCGGAAAACTGATTTACCGGACTGACTGACTGACGGACAGCAAACCTAAAGTCCCCTTCGACTTCCTCGGTAGGGGACTAAAATAAAAACTAACTTACCTGATACCTCCAGAATAGTTATGACTAGGTTTTCAAATACACCCCTGAAGGCATGGCATTTCATTTAATGCCGTGCTGTATGACCTTGACCTCGGAATTTTCGCTCAAATTTTGAACATCTAATCGAACATAAGCCTTGCTCATAAATAATAGGGCTCTCATATTTCAATTATGCATTTTTAATCATATTGATGTACAAGGATCTTCAGGTGATTTAAATTCAAGTTCGTTCAATTCTAGGGAGCCGGCATTTTCGCAAGCCAAGTGTCCGATTCGCTCGGCTTACGCTCATCTCCCCCTTGGCAGATTTAGGCGAGTTTCAATATCGCGCTTTGACTTCCCAAGAGCATCCAATCAAATCGCGCATTCATACCTGTTCTGGTTTCAAACAAACCGCTTTGATGCCATCTACTTGATTTTGTCTTAAAAACTGTATACCTATTTTTTCTTCAATCTGCTTTTCTCTTGTTCATCTCGTCAACTCCATTTTGTAAACATACACACAGACTAGAATCTGATTGCCTAGCTTTTGTTTCCGTCAAAAGCTTAAGTAAGTAAGTAAGTAAATTTTATTTAAAGTCGGCACTGTATACCATATATAACAAATAAACATGAAGCTCTTAGTGCAGCTCTTTAACCGACTATCACAGACAAAATACATATATCAAATAAAACTAAAAACTACCAAGCAGAACATACACATATACTCCATGCAGAAACACACATATATACATATTTACACACATAAATTATGAAAATAAATATAATAAGTTAAGAAATTTAACATATTCACAGAATGCAGAAGAAATTAAAAGCAATTCACAAGGCTTTAAACTTTAAAATTTTAAAATGCGATAACTCGCATTGTCCGTTAGATGGATTCCAGTCGCGACTAAATCTGCCAAGGGGGAGATGAGCGTAAGCGAATCGGACACTTGGCTTGCGAAGATGGGGAGCCCGGGGTAGTGTGTGGGAGGTCACAATAGGAGATCATTGTTTTATATGAGAGTATACAGGGAACTAAATTAAAACAAAATATATCAATTGCAAAAGTTGCCATATGTTGTTTGAATTCAAGATGTTTTATTCAAATCATCCGAGAGTCAGTGAGAGGGATCAAATTTAGCGTGATGCGTGTATGCCAAACAAGGAAAAGTATGTTAATTAAGTCTTTTTCTTCTAGAATGACCACGGTCATATTATTCAACACTGGTATTGTGGCTTTCTTTGGTAAAACTATTATTCGATTCATTCATATTTTGCGGTTTAGTTTATGTTGTGGCCACAATACGTTGATGTTTCTCCTTTACTGAAGTTCATATTTTCGTGAGAGCAAAGACTGGGGCTTAGTAGAACATTTACTGGGTCCAGCAATGGATCTATGTTTGAATGTTTTTTGTGAAGTTTAAGAATCCAGTTATAAGTGCGGTTATTAATGCCTTCAACTGTAAAGTTTTCGGAACATTTAATGAAGCAATTCTTCTTCAAAGTTAACCTTGCAAGCAGGAAGTGTACATTAAAGTTGTGTTCTGCATTAATCTATTGCAAAGTACTTCAATCAAAGTTTGTCTTTAAATTTTGATAGGTACTCAATCAATTTTATTCGAGTGCGAGAACATCATCGTCGCGAATATTCTCGCCTGCGATTCAAAACCTGATCATTACGTAGATCAAGCTCTTGCGTATCGAATAAGTTGAGAGACATTAACGCCATATGCTGTGTAATTGATTAGAATGTTGCTACAGTACATATAGAAGTTAACGATGGGGAAGCTGAAATCGTATCGTTTGTTATAGAGTTGCAGCTGTTAGTTTTGTCGTTATGTCCATGTTCAACAAAATATCCAAGTGAAGCAGATATGGAAGACTGTGGTATATTTTTATTTCTGGCTTGCTGGGTATACTACATGTATATATAGTATATTCGAATCCAACATAATATAAATGAAAAATATTATTAATAATAGAATTAAATGTCGTTGACATTTCGAATTAAAGGCCACCACTAGAGATTT
The DNA here is from genome assembly GCA_903981925.1 of Ostrea lurida. Lineage (NCBI taxonomy): Eukaryota > Metazoa > Mollusca > Bivalvia > Ostreida > Ostreidae > Ostrea > Ostrea lurida. The sequence continues at coordinate 21,257 of CAJDSM010019719.1, forward strand.
ATTCTTCTCCTCATGTAGAAGCTTTTGAATGAATTCTGCCTCGTAAGAATATAAAACAGGTCGACTAACAAAGGAAAATGTCGTGGGAATTCCAACAGATTGTTGGAAGACCTGATCGCAGAAAAATATAAGATATTGTTTAAAATGAGTAACTCCTGCCGTTGCTTTAATGTCAACTTCAGAGCACTTGTGCGTAGAATCAGAGTGAAGTTTAACAAAGTTTAATAAAGAATGACTGATCACTAGATTTAAATATTTCCTTTTTGTCCATTTGTGTTGAAAGAGCAACTGTCTATCTTGTTAAAACGTCTTTAATTTATCGTGAGGAATGGCCGTGTAAAGTATTGAGAAGTCATACGTTTTGATGTTGTTGATGATGGGAAAAGTTGTGGGTTTCATTTACCATTAGGTCTTTTGATTTACACCACATCTGGTACATGTGTATATATTATTGCACAGTAGGACTTTACAGTTGTCAATATTTTCGTGAGGAGTAAAGACAGGGTTACTATATCCAGCAATGTCTCTTTTTGTAAGGGGTTTCGTAAAGGTTGTGGAACCATTATAGGTACGGTAAATACTAATTCCATTGATTGGATAAATGTGTTTAAATCTGAAACATGATTTTGAAGAAGTTCATCTGTAGAAAAAACAGTTGTGTGTAAGTACTATTACAAACGTGGAGTTAATACAAAGGTCATTTATGAATACAGTTGTTAATAATGAGCCATATAGACAAAGGCAACTATGTTGTTACAAGCTTTGTCAGCTGGAACCAAATCATATTCCTCATGTAACCTACCTAATTCTGGTTTCGAAACACAGAAGGATAGGACAGTTCATATTTTTGTTTCAATTTGTCTAACACGGGATTTTAATATTCTTTATACATTTTATCCATTTATGACAAGGTATAATGCTCTTCTTTTTCATGTTTGATCCATCGTCTGGCATAATCTATGACATGAAGTTCTGTCACCAATTTGAAAGACCGTGGTTCTCTGAATTTTAGAACTTTTTAAAATCAAGTAGATATCAGGTCTATTTTCAGTATAAGATAATATCTAGGACACTGTAGAGTTCGCTTGTAATTAAAAAGTTTGAATACAATAGTGGAAGTATATTGGTATGAAATACAGGGTGAAGACTTGAACATACCTGCAGTGCTGAAATGTGCTTGAATACACGACTGAACTATTATGACGTTTTTAATAACGACGAAGCCCCGTGGGGACCCGGGTTAGAATAGGTCCTCGGCATCCTAAGAGGCGACCCTTTGGATGACACCCCGCAAAACCGAGGTCCGTGTCACTGCAGGTGTGGCACGATAAAGATTCCTCCCTGCTCAAAGGCCATGAGCGCCGAGCATAGTCCTTCACCGGCAATGATGACGTCTCTATATTAGTGAAAAAATTCTCAAGAGCTCGAGGGACGTAAAACTAAAATAATCAATCAATCAATATAACGACGAATGTTGCTTATGTTCATGGCATCTGTTAGTAGGAAACCGGTGGCAAGATTCGGAAGGATGACTATCCGTAATCCGCGGTGGTTTAAATTCACGCGTCTTTGATATCTAACTTTCTAGTACTTTTGCATAGAATCAGAGAGTGCCCTAAAAATGTATTGTGACTCCACGATATTCCGTGTTGATTTTTATTGAGAACAGATGTCTTGGTGTCAAAAGCTTGCAGGTATGTTCACGAAACCATTCCCAAGACATGCCCTAAGATGTGGTTTTAAGATACAGCTTAGGAAGAAAGTTAGGCACATCCTAAGATCAACTAAGAAACGTCTTTAATAGCGATGTATCTCGACGATATCTTAGTACATCTTCAGTTAAGAAGATGTTAACTACTTACGAAACTGTGTTTTAGAATCCACATTAGAATTACACCACTTTTCACAATAGCACAATAAGTCTGACGTTGCTCCTTTACAGCAGTTTTAAAATTGTTTCTTGAGGAGCTTAGGTTGATTGATTGATTGATTTATTTTTATTTGTTGTTTTTCGTCCGCTTGGAATATTTTCACTTTTATTGAGACGACACCATTGCCGGTGAAGAGCTACAAATTTAGACCTATGCTTAACACTCATGGCTTTTAGCAGTGAGGTTCTTTTTGGAGCCACACCTGCTGCGTTACGGACCTCGTTTTTTAAGGTCATCTCCGAAAGACCCTGTGATTCTACTTCTAAATGCCGAGCTCTTGGCGAAAGGAGCATCACCTACCTATTTTAGCGTCTTAGGTTTGTTCGCGCGCCGGTACGAGCACGGGGATCGAACGCACGACCTCCGATCACGAGGCGAGAGAGTTCTACCATGAGCCACCGCGACCGGTGCGCTAAGGTTTCAACTTGGGTACACTTTAGATCAACAATGTAATGCAAAATCTAGTTGTGTTTTTTTTCCCATAACATTTAATCCTAATTATCGAAACTATATAAGGCTTACGTCAGAATCTTTATTTTGGATTTCACACAGTAAATTGGTGTTAAGTATGTTTTCAATGGTGTTAGGATGATTAATTTACAACCTGTAACATTCTAATTAAACTTTGCGTGTGAATAAACAGTGAGTAGGCTTGAAACCTCATTCTTGAAATTTTGATTCTGAAGGTTTTTTTTAGTTAGAAAATGGATTGAATTGTAACTTATGGTATATGTTGTTCAATCTATTATTCAGTAGCATGGTTTTATGGGTTACTCTCAAACAGACCAAGAACGACTGGATTTCGAAAATGACGAAGACTGCGCGATTTACGACTAGACTTAGCTTATTTTGCATGCAAATGTACTTTCTGAGCTTCAAATATATATTAGCTCACCTTGAACTTTTCTGTCGTCGTCGTCGTGCTGCTGTAAACATTTTTACATTGTTCGAACTTCATCTCCAAGAACTACTGGGTCAATTTCAAAGAGAACTTGGTTTACATAATCATGTGCTTAAATGAAGGGGATTTCAGTCTGTACAAATCGGAAGACCAGGCCTCATCAAAGGAAAATAATCCGCAAAAATAGGGTGATGACATTTAAAATCTCTTCCAATAGAACCCCTGGCCGAAAGCTGAAATATATTGAAAGCGTTCCAGATATAGTGGATATTTAGTGTGTTCAAAATTATGACTCCCGGGGTAGGGCGGGGCGGTCCCCACCACAATGGGATAAAGTTTTACATGCGAATATATGGCGAAAAATCTTTTAAAAAACACTGGACACAGACAAATTGATATTTATCTATTCGTGACAGCTTT
>CAJDSM010019722.1:478-57513 GCA_903981925.1 Ostrea lurida
TCAGGTGACCGCCAAGGCCTGTGGGCCTCTTCTTTTTTCATCTTGCAGCAAAGTTATTTGCGAATGTGTAAGATCATTACAAGTACATTTTTGCATTCAACAATCAAAATTATGTAAAATTGCAGGCGAATTAATCATCAAATGATATATCACAAACGCAAATGATTATATTTATTAAATCCTTTTTGATATTGTATGAAGAAATTTGATATCATTGGTCGTGTACAGTGGAAAATCCCGTCTATGAAACAAAGTTGGTATATCGAAAAGATGAGAAGAAATCGGAACAAATTAGGCATATTATAAATATTGTAAAGTGGTATTAATAGAGTATTTCATGTGGTAACAATTGATAGTAACCTCAATTTGAAGTAGAGATTCTGAAGCAGAGTTTGATTGGATTGTAGTGCTTTCAGGAAGAATTCCCCCCGCCAAATGCATGTACTTCCTTAGGCCTATATCATTTTAAAAAACGCATCTGATCTACCATTGGTTATTTGCTGCGGAAATCATTCAGATTGTGAATATTGTAAACTGGTACATGTATCTTAAAATAAAATGAAAAGGGAAGGCAATCGTAGAGCGCTTCAATTTGAAGCAAGTGCATTGTAGAAAAGCGGAATATACAAATCTAATTTTCATTTGATTGTATAGTGCTGTTGAACGGAGACAAATTCTAAATACTTCCTTGGCCTTTATCATCATAAAACGCATCGTGTTACAGTATACATGTACGTGCCTGATATCATAAGTTGCAGTAAGAATATAAATTTTACATGGATCCAGAATTTTTCTTAGGAGAGTGGGTTCCTCCCCAATGACTATCACTTTTTTTTTAAAAACATTATGTACACATGCATACAGTATCACTGCAAAATGCGGTCATATTTCATTGCATGCAACTTAACAAATATAATATACATGTCTACAGGATCGAACTAGATTGAACGACATAATTTTTTAGTGTTCATTTATAAGATAATACAATCGTGTCAGATTTGGATGTTTTATTGAACATGAAACAATTTAACTTTATGATAAATGGGTCGGGATGACTTGTATGTAGGAATGTTCCATTACGTTGTTATCTCATGTGTACGATAGATAGATTTATTTATTCCAAATAGGGCCCTCTTGGGCATAATACATTACATGATTGGCTGATAATAAATATGTCAATAGTTTTACAACATTGTTTACAATAAAAAAAAAAAAAAAAAAATCCAGAAAGTACTGGGTTATCAATGTACATTACATAGGGCATGTTGATAAACATTGAAAAATGTGCAACACATTTTTTACAAGGATTATACAGAGTATCACAATTATAAAAATAGATATCTAAGCTTATAGATAAAGAACATAACATGAGACACTTTTACATAATATACCTTGAAATGTTTTTATGTCGTACTGTACTCCACCGTCGCTATCATAATTTGCCAAAACAGTTAAGGGAATTATATATAGTTTCACCTGTAGGCAAAAGAACCACGGGACGTGCTCATCTCGGTACTACTTCAATATGCGAGAACCATCAGTTTTTAATTCGAGGCACCCCCACGGCCACGAGTGGACTCGGGACCCCTGACGTTGTGAGGATGGTATTTCGGCATCATGTGCAGGGCATTTAATTTAATATCCCTTTATAGGTATTTATTTTGACTGTGCTAAGTGAATGGAATGATTCACTCTGCTCTCGTCTTGTGCAATAATGAAATCGGCAGAGAGCGACAAATTTCGCGAAAATTCCTACAATGGATAAATCTATTTTTAGTATGGGAATTCTTAACTCTCTGACTCATTAGCATTTTGTAAATTCTGGCGTGGATGTAGGTGTCTGGAATGAGGAAATTTTGCGAAATATGTGTATTCTCATCTCTAGTTTGTTACAGCGAATTGCCGATGTCTGTCCATCTCAGATCATCTTTGCTTGTAAAATTCAAAGCACTTACACGCACGATAAAGTAGATCATTTGCGATGGGTTTATACCTCCCAAACACTGATCTAACTCGGACTAATTTAATGGAATAGTCGAAATCCTATTTATTCCTGAGCAAAATGCACAATTAAAGTCGGATTTTACTCTTAATATTGAATATCAATTAGCAATTTACAATAAATATGAATTCTCTTTGAATCTGAATAAAATTTGCTGTTCTTGCAAGACGGAATTAACACGGATTTCATTTATAAATCCGTGTACGTCCGTTGTACATATTAAGTCAGGCCTGTAGACCCCCTAGGGGGATGGGGTGCGAACGCACCCCCTGCAAATTTCTCTCTGTATATTGACTATTAATCAATTTGCCTAAAATATCGCACCCCCTCCACAAAATTCTGGGCACGGAGTGAAGGGGATGCGGGATTTTAGGCGAGTTAATTAGTCAATTTTCAGAGAGAAATCCGACTTTAATCATGCCTTTAGCTTTGTGCAGGGGTGTGTGAACCCCTGTGTACGGGTCTGATTTTTTAAGAGGTACATGTATATTTAGTGGAAAGGAATCGAATGTTAAGGGTTGAAATACAAGCCACTGGTAAAAGACTGACCAAGGAGTTGTGATGAGAGGCATCGATTATACCCATAGAACAATAGGAACTGGAACCAGGCGCAATGTGCCCAGCCAGCTTTCTAGAATCTCGGTTTGTGTCCCCGTGCATGCAATTAAGAAAAACTGAACACGGTATGAGTATCCCAGTAAATCAGAAGAATAGTTACACTTAATGTTGATTCCACGTGCTGGCTACCCGAGGAAAAATACATGTAATCTGAGAGAGAGAGAGAGAGAGAGAGCAGGGTACATTATATGTACTAGTATATATACTACCGGTATTAGAACTTGGCAATAATTAGTGAACATGAAAATAAGGAAATACACCATTTTGTTTGAACTTGCAAGTATAATTTAACACAAAATATCTAATATCTTTTTGGGTTGCTTATCACAGGTCGATCTATAGATATGTTTTCTGTTATGAAAGCAAGCTTTGTATGATTAACAATAAAAGACAAGCCTATTCTTGTAACTGCATGGCAGCATTCTGAAGACCGAGAAATAATAATTTTTCTAATTAATATATACACACAAATTATCTAAAACAATGCCTTTTAAAAACTTTATAATTTAGTTTGTCGAAATCAACTGAATAACTAGACTATATATTTATTCCATTATTTACAAGAGGCCTTTCTGTAAATAGCATGAGGGAATTCTTTATCTATATTTAGAAATAAGAGTATTCTTTTTAAGAGAAAATACAAATATATAAGGACCCACTTAGCCCAAACTTCACATTCATTTTAACATACATGTATACACTATAAGCGACTGGTAATGGGCAGGGAAATCATTATCATAATTGTTACACTGACTCTGGTACTATGCTGCAATGTGTTTTATGGAAATGCAACCTTGAAGGAAAATTCCGGCAAGATCCACTATATAAAAGGTAATAACGGTCCAATAAGTAGCCCTGCCCCAGAGTACACCGTTGAAAATGGGGATGATGGAAAGGAAAGACAAAAGACTGTAGATCCTCCCGTCAACCAGCAGAGCAGTGAGGGCATGTCCGTCCATTATGTAGTCGGCACCGCCCTCCTCGGCGTGGTCATAGTGGTTGTTTACCATCTGCCTAATGCCTATGGGAGAATACAAGGGATCTTCACGCCAGGGAGATAAATCAATGTCAACTTTGATCTCAACATTCTGTAAGTAAGTTGTATGCATGTATTTCCCACTTACTTTGATTTTATATATCACAAAAGAAGTCGATTAATTGAACATTGTTTTCCAGGTGTCAAAAAAAACTTTTGGAAGGATAATACAGAGATAAGGAAAGTCAGATGGTTTAGGAATAGTTCTGTGGAATCAACATGAAAACAGTGATTTTGTATTGTGCATTTATATTCATGTTCCGTCTCCTTCAGATTTGTCGAGGAAATTTAATCAATACACATGTATATTTGACTGGATCGAGGATGTATCGTCATACTCAAGGATAGCTGATGTACATAACGAGAATTTCCGATTCACACAATCCAAAATAGATTGTCTAATTCCGTTTATACTTTAGAAGTCTGTAATTTAAGGAAGCGTGAAGAATGCATTTAGATATGTTTGTACTAGCTTAATACTCTGTTTGCAAGACTATGAATCTGTGTAAGAATTAGTTTTATACTTTTTTTTTCTATTTGTACGAGATCTTTACTGTTGATTTATTAGTATTCAACGCTTAGACTGCCTCCATATAACATGTATTCTTATTTGATTGACAGGAGCTAGGGACTAGACAAATTTCTGCTTCTGCATGATACATATAGCCTATCAAACTGAGAAATTAATTTTTTGGTATTCAGATTTTGTTCCATAGACGTATTCTGTATTGAAAATCAAACGTAACTAAATATTTTCATATAATCATAGATATAGGTTTTGATACATGATAATTAGCTGCCACACCAACTTACGTTTCAGAGTTTGAACACAAGTCGATAGAATACGTGCACGTGGCATTATGCAATTCCCAAACGCGGACTGAATCCTTAATTTTTGATTCGTAATTGCATTTGCCCTTGATTCGAATAAAACATAGAATAATCAATTTACACGTAGTAAAAGAGTAAGCGTAAAGAATTTCTAGATCTCTCTTTATTGCCCTATTGGGAAAAGACGTTGCAGCATTATTACAAATCTAAAACAATTGGATTCATTTAACTGTAAGATTTATGAACTAATTGACCATCTCTAGATGCTTTAATACTACCTTTTGAGAGAGAGAGAGAGAGAGAGAGAGAGAGAGAGAGAGAGAGAGAGAGAGAGAGAGAGAGAGAGAGAGAGAGAGAGAGAGAAGCGTTTCATCATCAACAGTTTACAAATAAATTAGTTGCTCATTATTGATGGCTGTCTTGTAATACAAAAGTATACCATAACAGAAGTAACACGTTATTTTTTTTTTTATTGTGCATGGCTTTATTGCAGAATACTTATTGTATCAAATTTCATATCATATATTGTTATAATTAATTTTTTGATGTCGCCATTGAATTGTATAGGACAGTACATATTGAAATTACATTCCAATTACGATACATATGTAACTCGTATTTAATCATCCAATCCAATTTGTATGTGTATCCGCATGTATATAGAGTTCCTAATGCTTCCAAGGTTCCATATATTGTAACAGGTATTGGCTGATCGTGTGTTGATTTGACGTATAAGTTCAGTGGATATTAAAATTGTATATGTGAATAACATTAGACAAGTGATTTATCAGTCGTGCTTATAAATCATAATACATGTACATTGTATGCATATTGTTCATTGTAGATTTAGTTTAAAATGTATAGATTAATTTAAATATACAACCTGTCGTTGAGTGGCTTCTAGAACTTTTCTTTTGGATAGGTATGTCCCAAAACTCGTTCTTAGCTCACCTGAGCCAAAGGCTCAAGTGAGTTTTGTCTATTTACTGTCGTCGTCGTCGTTGCTATCATTGTTGTAAACTTTTCACATTTTCATCTACTTCTCCAGAACCACTGGGCCAAATTCATCCAAACTTAGTACAAATTATCCTTAGGTAAAGGGCATTCATTTTTTTTTTATTAAAGTGATGGACCTGACCCCCTTCAAAGGGTCAGCCAACATTTGAAAGTCAGTTGGTGAGTTACAGGTGAGATACAGCACTCACAGTTCTTTGTTATGTAAACAAGGCTCATGCCTTGCTTTTGTTTACATAAAGATTATTTCACAGAAAATAATATGTTTAAAACAAAATGAGATGCGAGAAATGCTAGAAACTGTTTTATTGTGTTCAGATTGAAGTTGTAATTTGAATATTCTGCTTTACACGGACCGTTTACTAGCATATTCAATCCAAGGAAACACGGCACGGACCCTGTTATTATATATATATATATATATAGTTATTATATATATTATATAGAGAGATGAGGGAGAATGAGAGGAGGAGGAGAAGAAGAGAAAAATATAGTAATAATGAATACAATTGAAGCATAGAATATGTTCTTGCATTAAACATTCTATGGAAAGTATCATTGCCTTAAATTTTCGTTTATTATGTGGTTTGATGGTGGTAACAAGAATGGAGTTATGTTAATGTGCAAGAGGGTTGTTGGATGCTAGTATTCACATCACAGAAAACCCTGCAGAAAAGAGAAAGCCGCATAAAAAAAGGCTGTCCCACTGCAAAGAAAATTATGAGACTTGGTCCGTGAAATCAAAACATCCTGCCCTAATTATCTTGGCGGTGTCGGCGATTTTGCTGATGCGCCACTCATTTCCCAGCATACACAAATTTGATGGTTGAAACTGACCGACATAAGCAGAAGTAATGCTTATATAGGAAGCGCTTTCACGCAGGCCTAAATCTATGTATGACACGGAAGAAACACAGGAGAGTGAGAGAGTCGATTGAAGGAGGAGAGAGAGAATATTAATATAGTAATAATATGTATTTATGATAATAATATAGATATAATGAAGCGAAGACATGAGAGGAGAGAATAGAGAGTTTCGAGATGCTTGTATCTTCACTTTGTACCCAATAAAGACTTTATAATAATTTTTGTCTACTGACCATTAGAAAAATAACATAATTGTATTTTAGAACATTAAAGATGCAAATATAAAATTTAGCTCAAAACATGTGCATTTCCCTATAAATTGAATTTAAATTTACAACTTGTTCATTATTTTAAATCCATGACACATATTGCATGTGTAATGGCTTTTCCGAAGCTTGTCCTTATAGCAGCAGTGTTATAGAACAACATTTTGAAATAGCTAGGATAAGGTCATATGATGAAGAATTCTTAAATGTTGCCAGTTAGTGCTTATCCCAGCTATTGTTATACATGTATAATGGTTAAGGAAAAAAACCCTAGAAAACGGAAAATGTAAAAATTCAACAAATGTGTTCGTGAATTATCATTTTATACTAGAAATATTGACTGATTATGAACGTTGATTACCATCCCGGGATTACCATATTGTATTAATTTATTAGTGTGGTAAGAATATATGGATATGATGGATTGAATGTATTTAAAAACATATTTATATTTAATATTAAGAATGTTCTCCTATGTTTGATTTAATGAGGAGACTTGCTATGTGATTTTGAAAAAATGATAAATTTGTAAGCTTTTCTGTCGTGATTTTGTTTCTTTTTACTGTTGGGATGAGAGAGTTATCTCCCTCCACATACATAATGTACACGGTGTGCTGTTAGTTTATAAGGACTGGACGATCATACGAACGCGTTTCTGATCCTTTTGTATAAAATATGTCCCCCCCCCAAAAAAAATAAAATAAATTAAATTAAATATATCGTTTGGTAAGCTATAACAGCCGGCTCATAGTTTTATATATGAAGTGTCAATCAATTCTCAAAATGATTTCAACAAGAACTTGCTATTATATCAACGGAAATCTTATTAGTCGTTGTCAAAGAAAGTGCTACATGTATATATATATACAATCGTATTGATATTAATAAAAATTCATGCACTATAACTCTGCAGTGACAATCAAATGGGTTCTATCCCTGCCGAGTCCAAGTGATACCCCCTTCACATTCACGGATTTTTCTCACGAGTCCTTACGGATCTCCGACTCGTAGTCAATCGCAAGCATTCGTAAATCAATCGTCGGTATCCGTTAACAACTCGTCACAGCTCGCACACACTCGTAAGGATCTGTGAAAGTTGGGCTTAAATTTTTGACATGTTTTACGATTGTCCACGGATTTCTTTTTCCGTAAATAACCCGTATATCACTCGCAACAATCCGTAGCCATCGTAAACTGGGCTGCGTTCAAGATCGTAGCGCTACCGAGCCCTACGTAGCTGCTACGAGCTTGAAGGCAGACCTGGGCTGCGTTCAAGATCGTAGCAGCTACGTAGGGCTCGGTAGCGCTACGATCTTGAACGGCATGCTAGGCTAGCCCTGACGTAGCGGTAACACGCGTTATCCATACAGTGCGTTCAAGATACCTAGATTTCTAGCCTAGCGGCTAGGCGAGCCGCTACGATCTTGAACGGCATGCTAGGCTAGCCCTGACGTAGCGGTAACACGCGTTATCCATACAGTGCGTTCAAGATACCTAGATTTCTAGCCTAGCGGCTAGGCGAGCCGCTACGATCTTGAACGCAGCCCTGGTCGCAAGAACACGTAAACTGCTCTTAAGAATTCGTAAAACACTCGTAAAAATTGTTTTTATAAATGAATCTTTGCGGTTAGTTTACGATATGTTACAGATAATTTACGAGTTGTTTACGTATTATTATGAACGCCTAAGTGATATTTACGATTTCATTTGCGTCGGATTGCAATCGCTTTACGGATTGTTAAGAGCACTTTACGTATAGACACGATTACTTTACGAGTATTTTTGGGCTAGTGAAAGAAGCAGTTGTAGATATTGCTGATACAATTTTAATCTGTACCATTCTGTTCCAAGTAATATCAATTGTCGAATGATTATGCATAGCCAATTTCGAACACTTTTGAGTCAAAAACGCACACAATCGTAACTAACTCCCGACTATTCGTAACAGCACGTTAACAGGTCGTGATGTACACGTAAAAGCTAAGGTAAATCGTAACTTTCCGTAAAGTGCTCGTAATAATCCCCAAAAAGCTCGTAAATTGTCGTAAATTGCTCGTATTTATCCGTGTTCACTCGGAACAAATCGTAAATGTTTGCCGCAAATACATCGCAAGAACTCGTAATAAACCGTAAATGGCCCGTAAATACTCTTAAGGATGTTGTAGCCTGGGCTGCGTTCAAGATCGTAGCAGCTAGCCTAAGCCGCTAGGCTAGAATCTAGGTAATCTTGAACGCACTGTATGAATAACGCTGTTATTTGCTACGCAGGGCTAGCCTAGCGCCGTTCAAGATCGTAGCCGCTAGCCGAGCCCTAGTCAGCGTACGATCTTGGAACGCAGCCCTGGGCTTTGCGTTCAAGATCGTAGCGGCTAGCCTAGCCGCTAGCTAGAAATCTAGGTTACTTGAACGCACTGTATGAATAACGCGTGGTTATCGCTTACGTCAGGGCTAGCCTAGCAAATGCCGTTCAAGATTCGTAGCGCTACCGAGCCTACGTAGCCGCTAACGTCTTGACGCCAGCCCTGGGCTGCGTTCAAGATCGTAGCGCTCGCCTAGCCGCTAGGGCTAGAAATCTAGTATCTTGAACGCACTGTATGAATAAACGCTTGTTATGCTACGTCAGGGCTTGTCTAGCATGCCGTTCAAGATTGTAGCGCTACTTAACCGAGCCCTACGTAACCGCTACGTATATTGAAGCGAGCCTTGATGCTTTTGAGAACAACTATGCGCAGGACTATACTAAGTTTTCTGGTTATATTATACTGACATAGGGTGCAAACTATTCTACATTGATTTACAGGACTAAGCCTCTGTCAGATTGAATATATTTTTGTGTTTCAATTCAGATTTGGTGAAAGGGTGTATTGTGGTAGGGACTCTATAAGTTTTGTGGCGGAGAGGATTGTGTTATTGGAGTCACAGAAAAGCTTATGATTTTAACAATTTCTATTTTCATAAATAATGATCCTTTCGTATTTTTTATGTTATATCCCATATTTCGTATATTTACCAAGCTTTTTTTTAAAATTATAATGATACAAGTAGTGAGACTTGTGCACTAGTTCAAATATTGTTATTTTTATTTCTTTTGTTTGAGGTTATTTTCTGCCAAACAGAATACATATTCTTTTAAAAGTCCAATCATATTAATACTGGGAAAATCTGTGCAAAAGCAGTATTTTTTGGGCTCAGTAGTTTTATTATATAAATATTGACCGAAAATATTCGATTTTTATAGTTTTCGCATTTGTTCAATTTTGAGAGCAAGACGTACAGTCAGTGTAGCGTGATTTTAGAAAGGTTGACGATCACTCCCATAAAAATGTATTGTTTAACTCTTGAAATTCCGATCTCATTGAGTTTTTTCCGTATTTATCAGTGCAGAAAGGTCATTATTTTTTTTCCCATTACAAAGTATTATATTGTTTTTTTTATATCTGGTTTGCCAGAAAGACATTATTATTGTATATATTTCATGTAATGATGTCTGTCTTATGGCTTGTTTACTAACTATGAGTTTGATGGGTTCTAGGTGATATCGAATCAGAATCTTAGATTGTAAGGAGTATTGTATGAGGTAATTTTGGCAAAAAGGGTCATGTTTACAATACTGTGAGTCTTGAAAAAAGCTAATCTGAAGAGCATAATTTTTCTTTTTTAAATTTCCTCGTGTCTGTTTCATTGTAGAATAAGTATCATGGCTTCCCATAGAAAAATTTGGATCATCTTTAACCTGACCCTAGAACTCCTTTTAATCGCTCTTAAATAGTCGTGTGTTAAGTATCTGAAAAATCTTGTAGCAAACTTCTGCCGGTGTACTTTTACGATTTGTCGAATGACGTAAGGATCCGTAAGAAACATCGCGGTGAGTGTGAGGGGTTAGACTAAGAATGTGTGAGTATAAGGAGTGCTGGAAATCGTGTCTCAAGGAGATTCATAGTTATCTATCGTGTTATATAAAACGTGCTGTAAAGTGTTAAGTATGAAATGAATATACGTTTGATAACTATAGTCAATAAGGAAATAGTGTAAATACGAGTGGATCCAACAGAACTTGAATTTCTGCACACTGACGTATACCAAGGGGTGACATCTTAGGTGTCTGCAGGAGAAGTATGCATTAGCCTGTCGTCCGGTTACATTCGGCCGCCGTAAAGCCTAGTATGTTCTGCGATTCAGGTAAACGGAGCAATCCTCAGTCGAAAATAAGTGTTTAAAGTGAACTGGATAAACGGAGTTGGTGGATGAAACACGTCTAGACAGTATTTGTGATCCAATGAGCAGGTTTTTGTATGTGGGTAACAGGTAGTATCGTCAAAAACGACATAAGAAATTTGGACCAAATATTCTAACTTGAAACGAGGATTGTTTAAGACCGTGTATTACATAGAGACTTGATTTGTTGCAGTATTCTGTCTCGGATTTAATATGATCATAATGGGCAGAAGGCAAGTTTGGCATTTATCTGAGATAGGAGTTCATGAGACCTTGTCTAAATTTTATTCATTATATTTCATGTAGGTGATGATTGGGAAAATTGCTAATATATATATGGGATAGTGTGACGTTAGAGGTGCTGAAGTCAATTCCTTTGAGTGTATGACTTACTGAATGATTTTACATCGGTATGTGAATATATAATATCTAAACATCGAAATTCAGATATTGAGATACTTGTAGATGTCTTCATTTCGAGTTCATTAGGTATCTTACCTCGTCCATATTGGCAATTAAGTCCTGTTTGCGTGAATTTTGGTTGGGGGGGGTTTGGGGGTGTTGAGGGTCACATCTCGTCCTACGGAGCTCTGTTGTGAGTAATGTACTGGTTTCAGGGGGTCCAGAGAATACTATTGACAGAGGAAATTAAATGTAACTGGTTATGTTAGAAGTGCCAATGAGTGCTACAGTGTAATTTTTGGCGGAATGTAATTTGGTTTATGTACGGCATAGGTAGACAGTCCTGGTTATCACTTTTCTTTAGTCATATTTTTCTCTGTCGGAGAGTAATTTTCCATATTAAGGTCAAATGATTTTAAAGTTTGAAAAAAAGATCTGTAGCAGATAAGTTAGATATGATCTGTTTATTAACGTTTTAGTGGTTATTATAGATTAATATTCAATATCATCTGTTTTAGGTATCAGTGATATGATTTGCCATTTTTTTTCCTTAAGATGTTTAAAAACTTTTTGTTGCCAGTCATGTTTAAGGATAAAATAGTATAAGTTTAATATCTCTATAAAAAAGAACAAGGTGGTTCGTTAGGCGGTTGTGTCTTAAAAGTCGGTCTCTGGTTTCCGGTGTCTTGTCGATTGGTCCCGGTTCACTGTCTAGAAAGTCGGTTCTTTTCTGTGTTCTCGGTATCGGGTTATGTCAATTGTTTATATTGTTGTTTTACCAGTTAGTGTTTGTTTAAAATATTTTTTGTTTAATTCATTTAGATTAATAGAAGAGAAGCAACATATTTTGTTGCTGTTGTTGTTTAAAATATTATTTGCATGAATTCGTAAGCTGGAATACAGGAGAGATTGTATTTTGAGCAGTTAGCGAGAATAATAGTGTATCATTCTTTAGAAATAGAAAGAGGAAGATACAGAAAATTCCATTTAGGAAATTGATAGAATTTGTAAAAAGTAAAACATGATGATTGAATTTCATTTATTTTTTATTCAATATTGTTTGGTCCATTCAACGAGACGCTAAAGAAGAAATAGTCTTTGTCAACTTTAGGAATTTTCGAAATAATCTGAAAAGTGTGAAAAGGAGGATTAAAATATTTGAATCCGAAACAATAATAATAGTTAGTCTAATTAGTGAACGTGCCATCGGAGTTCATATTGTAATACGACTGTGGTTTTGCTGCTGAAGCGAGCTGTGGGAAACGAATGAAGGCGGGGGGGATCCGGGAGGTGCGAAACACCCGACATTTAGAGTAACGGAACCGAGCTGGAACGACTTTAGAGCAATCTTAGGTTAGTCCGCTGAGTCACTCGTGGGTGCCTATTGCAGTTGGTACTTCGCCTGTCGTCATGCGTTCTGTGTCTGTTAACTGATTGGTTTTGGCCCTTTTTTGTTTGATGGCGTCGGGCTTTGCCTCGACTGGACATCTGTTAGTCATCTCGTTGCTGAGAAAAAATTATTCTTACTGCGCAACTCGTGTTTTGTAAAGCGTTTTGCTATAATTATTATATTTTGGTAATTAGTGTTCATATGTAAGAAGTTTTTGTAATTTTTTTGTGTGATTGTAGTAGATGTCTGGTTATCTCTAATATATTTCTGTTATTTAAATATATGTCTTGTATTTAGCGTATATTATAGCTATGAACATCGATAATGGGAAATTCTGTTTGCGTATATGTGTTAAAGGTCGCGCGATCCCGTCGAGGTCTCGTCAATAAAGGGCAGAACTTTCTTTTATATACAGCGGTATGAGGATATTGTTGTTTTTGTACGTTTGATTATCCAATTCGATATAGCTAGATATTATAGCATCAATATCAATTGCATGCTTTTATTAAGATTCAAAACCATGAATTATATAAAAGTACGTATGAGTTATTATAACGCTTGAGTGTGCGGAGTTTTAACGGTAGGTTTCCAGTGTATTACGATAACACGGGACGAGATTGAGTCGGGGTGTGTTTGTTTTGGAGTAGATCTAGCATGGTGGTTGACTTTAGGTAAGGTGGTGTGTGGATAGATGTCGAATGTGAGTTTACTTGATGAAGTTTTAATTGACTAACAGCTGAGCAAGTAAAACTGTTGTATATATAGGAAAGCGTTTTCATAAATACTTAGTCTATATTAGATAAAACATGGGTTTCAAACGTTGTTTTTATCGTTTGAGTTGTCATTGTGTGTTCCGTCTGAGAAATTATTACACATTTTTTAATATTGTGTCTTTCTTGCGTTTGGTTCGTGTTCTACATTTACTCTCTTTTTCATTTTGTATAAATTGCTCAAGCTTTACAAGTTATTTATGAGTTATTTCTGACAGGATGCTATGTTTCAAACGGCACAAGATGTGATTTGATCAGATTACCATCGGTCAGCCAGTATGGTGCTAGTACTTGGTTGTTGTAACGTTAGTTTAAACATACCTGTATTTGTTGCTTGATGGAATAGACGAAGGAAATTTGTTGTGTTGAAATATTAATATTAACGTATTGAATCTAGAGGGAGACAATTTTATTCGTGTCCTTTGCGTTTAGTGTCAGTTACGATAAATATTGCGCTTGTAAAATGCGATGCCACAAGTTTAGATAATCAATTAATTATATTTTATAGAATATAGATTATGGTCTAAATTTATACATTTGTAGTGAGTTGTAATTTATGTTTACTTACATACTTAGTAATAAATACAGGTTTCTTTGCATGCTGGATACAGATGACATCACATAGCGTATCAGCCCTAGGGCTGATAACTGTATCAGCCTGCAAATCATACAGCCCTCACGTGTGCGGAAACCTCGGTTCCGGAACCCTTTGCTTTTTAAACCGCTACATCATTTATGTTAGTCTACACATTTGCAGACCGAACGTAAAATGTATATGGATAAAGAGAAATAAGAAGAGGAACAAAAGTTTTGAACGCATTAGGAACAAAATTGAGTGAGCTTGATATTTATGTGGAGTTAAAAAGACGCTAGTGATCAATGATTCAGTTGATTTTTGTTCCATTATGGGAATAAGGCCTAGCGAAAACATCAGAAGTTAGCAGTAGACACGGGAAGGGATGAAGGGTTGGGGAATGAGATAAATTATATTGTTTAATAGATTGTTTGTTGTTATTACTTAAGTATGTAATGAATATAATAAAACATAACTATTTCCATATCGCACCTGTAATAAGCCCTCGACAATATCGAGCCTCGGAGCCTTCGGCCCTCGTGCTGTATATTGGTGTCTGCGGGCTGATACAGGGTTTGATATGGAAATATTATGTATTATTCTGCTATGGATGCAACGAAAGGATTTTCTTTTAACACGTTTGAAGTATATTTTTTGAGACACAAGATTCAAATTTACAAATGCAATAAACAGTAATCATAATATCAACATTGAAAGTTTGATGTACAAATATAGATTAACGAAAACGGAAACTATTGTTATTGAAACAATAATCTGTTTGATCTTGGTTGTCTTGAAAATATAATGAAAAGAGAATGCTTTCTCACATTTTTACAGTGTGAGACCGACTTACCAATGGTGAGGACAGCCATGCGAGATTTTATCGAATCTCACCTGCTGCGACAGTCAGTTTCATGTGACGTTATATATTTCCTATGATTTACGTTTACACGAGTGAAAAGACCAATATTTTTTTATATTGTTTCGTTTAAATTTCAAATTTGATATAGCACTCTGGAGGATAGCCTAAGTTTATTTTAGTGCATTAGAGATGAGTAGATGACTTTTTTGTAAGGTCATGTTCGCTCCCAAGACGATTCGCTTCCCTAGACGAATATCGCACCTAATGTGCATTTTCCAACCCCAATATATTATAAGCAGCTTTGCATCTCAGAATAATAAAGAAGTCTCTTTATGTCTTAGAATTGAGAATAACCATACAGATGTAATTTAACAGATTTGAGTAAGAGTACCAATGTGGCGGTATTTTTCTTAATCTTACTTCAATCACCGTTGGTTGCATTGATTTTGGTTTTTGGAATCCGTTAAAATATTTTAAAATCGGTATGAATATTAAAAGACAAATGCTTATTAAATATTATCAACAAACATTTCTAGCGCACATTTTGGTGCTACCGCTTTTCGAACGCGAACCGGACGCGAGGCGAAACGTCTTTTGGAGGAAACGTTCCACATCAATTCTTTTGCCCCATGAACATCGGATATGATGGTTGTGTTATGAGCAATTCACATCAGCAGGAAACTCCTTTTACTAATGCATTGCTATGTGAAAGTGAGGAGTTGAAGCAGTATATTAGAGAACTCGATGAAATCTAACATTATGGTGAAAGAAAATGAAAGTAACAGACATGGACATTGTTGTCAATAATTTTGACAAATAAGCAAAGTGAAAAAGTTGAGAATGGATCACACATGCTGCATGTGTTTTTGTTTAAAAATGCTTGCATTCTTAGGCTTAGTGCTATTTTTCGCATGAAGTTTCCTCAACGCACAGACGCCATTGTGGCCCTTCAGGCCTTTGATTAACTTCTTGAAAACTACAAGGCTATTTTTGGTATGAAGCATGTCTAGGATAAGAGGAATGTTTATTGTGAAATTTATGACCTTACCACCCCTTGGGCCTCAAGGTCGGGGCCAAATATGCAAAAATACATCAATTTAAAAAAAAAACCCTTATCTACTCCCACGTATGTGGAAGAAAGTTCAATGCATGCTTATGCTATCTATGGAGCCCTCTACCAAAATTGTGAATTTCATGACCCCTGGGTCAAGGGTTTACGTCCTGGGGCGTGGCCAATATTACCATATACATGTATAATGAACATGTATTAAATCTTTAAAAAAATCTTCTCTACTTCAACACTAGTGGGCGATAAACTGAATGCATGATTATGATGTTCATAAAGGCCCCTGCCTAAATTGTGAAGTTCATGGCCCCTGAGAGAGGGGTTCAGGTTTTGGGGAGGTGCCATTATTAAAATTCTAGGGCATCTTCTCTAGTCCATAGATATCCTTGAAGCCCTCTACCTAAATTGTGAAATCCATGGTCACTGAGTCAAGGGTTTAGACCCAAGGGAGGGGCCAATATAAACACATCGTGAAAATATACCAAATTAATCTTAGGAAATCTTCTCTTCTTTCATAGATACTTGAGGAAAAACTAAATATTGTTATGATGTCTATAAATCCCTTTATCAAAATTGTGAAATTCATTTCCCCTAGGGTAGGGGTTCAGGCCTTAGGGTGGGGCCAATATGGCCATATACATTGTACATTCAAAGTCAGTTAAAGTGCGCTGATTGCAGCAGTAAAACGGGAGCAATATTTTTGTTTTGGAATGCTCAAAAACCATATCAAATTAAAAGTTTGATACCCATGGGTTTAGGAACAGACAATAAGAAAATTAATGGAAGTTTGAAACATAAACATCATTTTAACATTCCTCAGGGGCCATGGATTTCAAAATGTTAATAGAGGGGTTTAGGGACATCAAATCAAGCATTTTGTTTTTCTCAACATATGAAAGTAGTGAAGATTTTCTAAGATTTCATACATTTCTCACTGTATAACCATATTGGCCCCACTCCAAGGCCTGACCCAAGACCCAGGGGCCATGAGTTTCAAAATTTTGATAGAGGGCATTCATTGACATCCTCATGTGTTTGGTTTTAAAAAAAATTCTAATTTGAAATACAGGTTTACTAAAATTAGTCATACTGGCCCGCCCTAGAGCCTGAACCCAGGAACCATGAATTTCACAAGTTGAGTAGAAGACTTCATGGACATCATAATATTCATGCTTTTAGTTTTCTCAAACACATATGTTTCATCTGTTAATACAGATTCACTATGTAGTAATATTAGACCCCCTCCAGGGCCTGAACCAGGGACCATGAATTTTACAACGTTATTATAAGTGGCTTAGACATTATAACATGAATTTAATTTTTCTCAAAAATATGCGAAAGTAGAGAAGATTTTCTAACTTAAGATTTAATACATGTTCACTATATGGTCATATTGAACCCGCCCTAGGGCCTGAATCCGAGACCCTGAGACCATGAACTTTACAATTTGAGTAGATGGCTTCACGGACATTATAACAATGCATTTAGTTTTTCTATTGCATGTATGGGAGTAGAGCATATCTTTGAAAATTGGTAAAGTTTTGACCCCATCACTAAGTCCCAGTGCAAGAGTTCCGAATTTGACAATTTATATCCCCCTTGTCCCAAAGATGCTTCACACCAGAGCTGAAAAGAATTGGAATAATAGTGACCAAGAAGAGAATGTTCAATTATTAACACATTTTGGCCCCATCCTAATACCAAAAACCCCTACCCTAGGATCATGAAGTTTACAATTATGATGAAAGGCTGCCTGGTAATCCAAATATAAAGGCAAAGATGTTTTTCAAATGTTTTACATATAAACACTATGTACCAAGTTTGGCTCCGCCCTGGGCTCAAAACCCCTACCCCGAGATCACCAAATTTACAATTTTGGTAGAGGCCCTGCTGCTCTACATCACTAATATGCATTTAGTTTTTAGGTCACCTGAGTAATAGGATCACCGTAGTAAAACTAGGTGACCTATTGGCAATGGTTTTCGTGCCGTCGGCGTCGTCGTGAGCGTTAACAATGAACATTTTTAACTTTCTTCTTGTATAACCAATAAGTCCAAATTCTTTTTCAATTAATATAAGCATCTTTGGGACAAGGGGCAACATCAATTGTAAATTTCAGGTCTCTTGCACCTGGGGCCCTTGATGGTGGGCAAAAAACTGCCCAAAAGTTGACCAATTTCAAAAATCTTTCTTTACAACGCACATGTCCTGGTATTAGTGGTTATAATGGTAAAACTTTGAAAAACCTCTCTTTAATGCTATTGATATTTAATATGAAACTAAATGAATATTTGAATGAATAGGGGCTTTTCATCAAATTTGTAAAATTTTCATGATCCTACGGGGTAGGGGGTTTTAGTATTAGGTGGGGCCAAATGGTCCCATTGACTGAAATTGTTAACAATTGAACAAAATTTTAACTCTCTTCTTGATAACCACCAGTCAATTCTTTTCAAATTTGGTATGAAGCATCTTTGGGAACAAGGGGCACATAAATTGTAATTTCAGGTTCTTGCCCCCTGGGGCCTTGGGGGTGGGGCAAAAATGCCAAAAGTGCCAAATTTTCAAAAATCTTCTTTACAACAAGCCGCACAATGCTGAGAGAACAAATGCATAGTGGATGTAGGCAGGAAGGCCTTTACCAAAATTGTAAAATTTGGTGATCCCCGCGGTACGGGGTTCTGAACCCCAGGGCGGGGCCAAACTTGGTAATAGTGTTTATATGTAAACATTTGAAAAAACATCTCTTAATGCTAGTAGATATTAATGTGCAACTAAAGAATATTTTGAATAAGTAGGGAGCCTTTATAAAATGGAAATTTCAATGATCCTAGGGGTGAGGTTTTGGTAATTAAGGGTGGGGCCAAAAGGTAATCTGATAAATTTGTGGTTAAACATTGAAACATTTTTAACTTCTTCTTGATAACCACCAGTTCAATTCTTTTCAATTTGGTATGGAGCATTTTTGGGACAAGGGAGCCACATAACAATTGTAAATTTCGGTTCTCTTCACCCTGGGGCCTTGGGGGTTGGGGCAAAAAATGCCCAAAAGTGACATTTTCAAAAATCTTCTTCCTTCAACACTCATGCTCTGAAGAGAAACCAATGCATAGTGATGTAGAGCAGAATACTTTACAAAATTGTAAATTTGTGATCCCGGGTAAGGGGTTTCTGACCCCAGGGCAGGGGGGGGGGGGTGGCCAAACTTGGTACAGTGGTACATAGTGTTTATATGTAAAACTTGAAAAGCATGCTTTTTTCAATGCTATGATATTTATGTGAAAGTTATGAACTTTTGAAATGAGAAGGGACCCTTTTGTCATAATTATCCCCTCTGCAACAAGTTGGGGGGGGGGGGTGTTACTGGATCAAGTTTTCTGTCCATCCGTCTGTAGGGCGAATGGTTCCCAGACTTTTAGTGTTAGCCTTTCTATCAAGAGTCACCATATCATACATATGGTCTACCTATTGCATTTGGGGTCAAAAGGGCAAAGGTCAACACACTGGACATTGAAGTAGCGATATTGTGTCTGGGCTCAAGAGAATTATCCATTTTGCTAGAGTCACTATATCATACATGGCACATATCTATATTTGGTTTCCGGGTTTCCAGAGCATTATCCTTTCTACCTAGAGTCACTATATCATACATACTACTCATGAGAACGAAGAATGTTCTTTATCGATTTTGGGTCCAAAGGTCAAAGGTCAAGTGCACTGGACAATCAAGTAGCAATAATGGTTTTCAAATGCTCTTCAGCATTATCCTTTCTACCTAGAATCACCATAATTATCATACATTTGAACTCAACCAATGGGTCAAAGATGTTCTCTATTGAATTTGGGTCAAAAGGTCAAAGGTCAAGCTCACTGGACATTAAAGTAGCAATATGGTTTTCATTAAAATACTTGAACAATCTTGTGAGATTGAAATGATAATCTTGTGTATATGAATAGGAATCATATGCAATATTTGAAAGATATTAACATGTGAACAAAATACTCTGTATTGAGACTTAAGAAATGCAAATAATGAGACTCCCTGTGTGGGCTATTATACTCAGGTGACCATTAAGGCCTGTGGGCTCTTGTTTCTTTAACATGTGCGGTTGAAAATTGGTAACTTTGACAGTTTTTAGTTCGCCCCCAAGGTCCCAGGGGTGCAAGAGTACTGAAATTTACAATTTATGTCCCCCTTGTCCCAAATATACTTCGTACCAAATGAAAGGAATACGTCGGTTTCGAGACACGTGCGAGTTATTTCCCTCTGGAGAATTCTTGCACATAAGCGCGAAAGAATTTGTTTACATGCGGGAGTGGGACAAATTTGTAAATGTACTCAGTAAGTCTCTCATACGTTGTTTCGACACCCAAAATTGATTGGCACATGTACACAAACTAAGTAAGTGATGCGAATTTATAAAGTAATTTAATACATGGAATTCGTTTTATATCTCGTTATATTGTTGGTCGTAGGTATCATACAGGATATTCACTTGCAAAATGGCATTGTTTTTATGTTTTCACTCTCGTAAACATTTCTTTCGCTAATATTTTGTATTTGCTACATTCATATATTAAAGAGAAGCGCTTATCATACTTTAATCCATCACTGACGGTAGGTCCGCTCTGTGCCACCTCGGCTCAAGTTCCACTAAATGCACCTCCTACCAGAAGATCTCGTATCTCGAAACCGGCGTATTGGAATGGTAGTTAAAAAATGTTCAATTGTTAACGATCGACAATAGATAAATGATGTAGTAAACAGTCAGAGATTTTATGTCTTGACGTTTGTTGCAGAGAGTTATTGTATGAAGCTTGGAGAAATGTGACAGGGAATGAGCTAAATCTAAACATTCGTGGCGTTCTTCGATCAATGATCATAAAAGGTTTATCTTTTGGCAATATTGTCGCTACAATGATTCTTAAAAAACATTGGAAGACAAGTGTTAATAGAATCAATATTTTCTAGAAGAGAATTGTTCATGTATATTGAAAGGTTACTGTACAAATTCCATATTTTGGTAAAGCAATCCATGTCAATACACTATAAACACGTGTTCCCTAACCACAGTGTTGCATTGGAAAATAGCAAAGAAATTTGAGACGAAACACAGATGAAAGTCAAACAGTTTAATGCATTTTAGAACATAATCTTTCATTCGGACAAAGGACCTAGTGACTCATCTCTTTCACAATTATATCATTAATTTGGAATTAAACGTACACTGTACTAATATGAAATGCATAATGGCTGTTGATGAAAATATTTACAAATGGTATCTTTAAAATTGTTTACAACTTGATTAACATTCTTCTGTTTCACAATTAACTCTTTGCAAACACATGAAGGTAGGTTACTGATGTTAATTTTTACTGATTACAGTATAAATACTTAAATTTCTTTCATTACATTATAGAGTTCATTTGTAAAGCAATATTGCCAAGGAAAATTAGCTCTGTAATTGAACTACATGTATTTGATATCTTTGCTATGAATTTTTCATCACAGATTTGAAAAAAATGAATAATTTTAGTAACAAAATTAGATAATAACAATCAAGTATGTATGAATATAAGGCCCTTGGAGTGCAATATATTCGCTAAGACATCGTCATCCCCCAGATAATCTCGGCAATCGATCGATTCCTGCCATTTGACGAACGCCGCTTTAGCGATTGTTTCCCAATTTCGCATTTAAGTACAAGAATTATATTATTTCAATCAATTTAAGTCTCCCGGAAGTGTTTAGCTTCCTGAAGAGTAAGAAAAGCATACTTGACGTTAACATTAGACACGGAATCAATCTGCATATGGACCAATGTTTACTACCATATTACTTATTGGAGAGTTTTGTGCCATAGGGAGGAAAATGAATGAAATAACCCTGATAAAGCGTGGAAAATAGGAGAGAGAATTATCTGATCTAAGGCACTTATGGCTAAAACTTTCTGTCTTATTATATACATGTATGAATGCCTTCCAAATCGCATCTTTATGATTGCAACAGCATCGTCGTTCGAGCGAATTTCGACTGCGATATCTTCATTTACATTCAAAAACACTCTCGTAAGTACCAAGATTCAGCACATGACGATTTACTATTGAAGGGAGATTGATAAAAATTCTGTAGTAAAGCACACGATGCAATACTCAGTAGTTTATATAACGGTATACTAATGGATACAATGCAAGTTTGCACCAAACAAAAGCAGATTTGACCCAGACAGCTAGCTAAATCCTCAAATAACTATTGAATATCTTTCCTATATTACTTATCCCACCCAATTCGCCAATTTCAATTAGAACACGAATGATACGACCCCACTTAAAGATTTGGCCTGTGCTACACTCTATTGCCAAGGTACGTCATCCAACAAGGTTGGATAATACTCGGATTCAGAATGTTCTTGTGATTTAAACACAAATCAAAATATCCACGTTTAGGGTTATTGGGCATAATCCAATATGGCAGGGAACAGGTTCTATTTAGTTCTAAGACGTGGGTATGCGTCAGAGATGACAGGCTAATGAAAAATCATATTTCTTTTGTTTGTCAAAACTTATTCGAAGAAGGTGCCCCTTTCTCGCATTAATTTTCTTTCATTTTATAAACTGCACTATCAAGACCTCTGTCTGCTCCTCTTAAAAATTCACCTATCATCTGGGACTAGCCACTTTTCTCTCAGCCGCAGGCCTTTTACTAGATTATGTAGGTTTTAATCTGAATTTCCTCAGCAACTGACCACGTGTTATAGTTTAGAATTTCTACCCATCTACATGCTAGAAATCGTGCCGAGACCTACATGTTGCATAATATCATGTTTTCATTAAGCACTCAGCTACATTAGACACGACGTATCTTAAAAATATACCCCAACCAACACTTTGTGAAAGTTACGTCCCTTGGCCGCCATGTCGCATTTTCCTACGCGTTGGCCGTTGTAAATTTCTTATCTGTGTCTTTGAGATACAGTTGTAATCTCTTACATTTAGTAGGATAGAGAGGGAAAGCGATTGAAATTTGGCTGACCCCGCAAAGGGACGTAACTCGTGGTGAAGTGTTGATAGGTCTATACTACAAATTTTGCACATGTAAAATCACTTCAAGTATCCTTTCATATCCAAAAACACGTCAACTGAAACACTTGACGATGTTTAAGCAATGGTGTAGAAAATATATCCATGATGTGTTAATTATGACATCATTTCCGGCTGTAGTATGCACCAGATAACATGTTAAATGACCCGATGCGTGAAATTTGTGCAGTCCAGTGAATTGACCGAACAAGAGATACTATTAATTCAAAAATACGATTGAACAGAAATCAAGACCTCACATTTCATTATCACCTCGTCATGCAAAGTTGAAAGAAAATTCATCCAATGGAATGTTTATAATACGAAGAAAATTAACAACACATTTTTTTAAAGTAAGAAAGTAACGCATCGTCGAAGTTGATTTTCCGCACTCAAGACCTTCCTACCACTTTGAAATACATTCTACTATACCAGGACGGAATGAAAGAAAACCAACCGCTCAACTTCTCCTATGACAGAAATATTAAATGAATGTAAGTACTTACTTAGATGAATATATGGTGTAAAGAGATGATCCGAAAACATCCCAGAGTTTCGGATTATATTGAAATGAAATGAATGCGTATAAATTTATACAAATGACGTTATGTCGTTTATATTAAAAAAATCCCATAGTCACTGTGTCCTTGTGAAATACAAAATATATTTTCTTTCACAAACAGAATTTCAACATTAAAATACTGAGATATTTCAACAACAAATTGAGGATTTCAACAAACACAACCAAACATTTAACAACCACTTTTGTTTTTATATCACAGTTTCGCATCAAAAGAACCTTTGACGTCATTTTCATCCATTACATTAACAATCACATCTTCTGTAGAGTAGTTTTCGTCATCTAGAGATTGCTGACGTGACAATCGTGGTGACGTATTAGTGTCCTGGCTGTCAGAGCGCAATCTGACCTTAAGACGACTGTCCCTGCGTGACGTCCCCTCTTCCTCGGGGATGTCCTCTAAATACGGGTTTCTGGACTGAGACAGCTGCTGAATGAAATCATCCTCACCTGATGGTTCCTCTAAAGAAGAATAAGCACTTTCTGACAATGAGGGCGCTGTCAAACCTAGTATATTTTCAATGTTATCACTGTTTTTTCCTACGTCACTACGATTTCCACCGTTTTGATTAATGTCTACACTGATTGTTTTTTCAAGACTGTTGAGCAGCAATGTTTGTTGTTTCATCAGGCGATTCATTTTCTGCTCCATCACATCCATTTTTTCCCGGCATTCTCTTCCTTCCAGTTCTCTAGATTGTAAATGATTCAAAATTTCGTATCTGAAGCTGGATATATCTTGTTTCACTTCGTCGAAATCTGAAATAAAGATAAAAATACATTCTGAAATATAATGAGAGACACAAGGCATGGCAAGGTACCAGATCACGTGTTATAACACTGCCACTTACCATCATTGCTGTCATTTTCTCTCTGCACGTCAAATATATACCGTTTTACAATTCTCTTCATAACTCTCTGTAATTACATATATTTAAAAACGTCATGGATAGATAAATGAATACATAAATAATTTATTCTAACTGGTGCATTGCATACTAACATTAAAGAATTCTCGAATATATAACTTCACAGACAAATTTAAATTAGCTATATTTGTCATACCTTGTAAGTTAGCTTATCCTCGAACAAATTCGGCTCCGAATCACTTCTTACGAAACCATTGGTCGTCTGCATTCTTTCTCTGAATCTCTTTATACCGTTTGCTTGATACGAGGAGTGAGAACTATCCCAGCCAGATGTCTATATTCAAACAATACAATAATACTTGGTCATTTCTGCTCTGAATTGATAGTACACCGCTTTATGCATATCTTTCAATATTACCCAAACGCGTGTTCACATACAATAAGAAAAACATCGATTTCTTCCTCACCGTTGCCGTTGGACTGTTGGCGTATAGTTCCACATCTTTGATCCGCCCAGGGTGTGGTCTTAGATCCCCTGTCTCACTCTTACAGAAACATTTACCTATACTTGAACACAGGTTCCACACAGACTTTGGAGAGGGAATCATGTTGAAGGGAATGGGTAACGTAGCACCTGATTTAATGTAATCCATGTACAACTTACTGCGGGCAAACTTCCATTCTGTGTCCGAGTCTTCCTGTAAACACACAGTAAAATGAATACATCTACACTTGTTACATTCCCACTGCACATTGAAGGATTGATGAAACAATGTTGAGACACAAAGAAGAGATATTCTAGACACCATGCATAATTGAGCTTTACACACAGTGCATAAGAAAATTATTATGATATAACGAAAAACGTTATTAATGTACAACAGGATGCTTGATTTCAAGCACTTTTGTTACCTGGATGATTTCGAATGACCTAGACATCATAGCAATCAGCATGTTTAGCAGTACAATGACACTGCACCAGTTGTAGGCCCCAAATATCCAGTATCCAACGTACTGAGTAAAAATGTGATTAAATTCATCCAGTTCTACAATAGTTGCGTCCCCTCGCCCAAACAGGGACCAGAACACTGTCCGAACCGTCTTATCTGGTCTGAAATAAAATACGGATAAAGGATTAAATGATATAAAATATGGATGTTTCTTCAGAAGGGTATGGGCATTTCAATAAAGCTACGTCATCATTTCAAATATTCCTGCACTTTGTGATATCAACAAGAGATAAATGCTTCTAGAACCAGCGTTTAATAAGAATGTTTAGTTGGACAATGGATCTAATGTGGATGTACCTTCCATTTTGCTAAACAGATTTCTTGTACATGGTGTTATTATTGGGGATTTAACCTCCCTTTATGAAAATAGGTACATCTAAAGGACAGCCTGACCTTCCTCTTTCTTCTATAGATTCAACAGAAGTGGAACTATGATAACAGATATTCAAAAGCTTACTTTCAAATTTGTCTTCAGATTTTGAAGATTAAGAAGTCAAAAACTTAAAAATCAAACAAAATTGAAAAATCCATGGACTAATTTTGTTGTGTGAAGCCACTGGAAGTACATTTTGGTTTATTATAGGCACGGAGTATGTCCTTTTATAGCTATAAGCATGATATTCCGATATACGTCAACCGAATTTCGGTCACTATCGTCTCGGAAGTTGACTCTATGTGCTGAATAATGTGTATTTTGGTTTTTTCAAGGTTGTAGTTGTATGATAGGCAACATAAGAAATGATTTTTTGTTCTGATGTTATCTCCATGTAATACATGTATCTCAATGTTATTTAAGTCCCATTTGACCACACAGCTTACAATGTCAGGATATTTGAGAAATTTTAACATGTCTAATTTGTTGACATGTTTCGCACTAAGTAGAATCCATGGACAGGAATAAGAATAATGTAAAATCATAGCAATCATATATAATTTTATGAGATCACAATTTGCACATGTGTAACTAAGCAATTTGAAAAAAACCCATACTGGACCACAAATCATGTGGGTCCCAGGGATATTACGATTGATTATTATTCCATATATATACACTCTGTACATGTATCATTAATTTCTAAATTTTACTGTTAATATTTGTAAAACATTTGTTGACATTGTGATAAGACCTTTTCTATGACACATCCTTACATTCCAAAAGCTTCCTCTGCACGTACTGTGATGTTGTTTTTCATAAACTCTACTTTCTCTCGAACTTGTTTCGGGTAGTACCAGTAAAGATTGTGTAAACCCACCATAAAGGCAATCAAAATCACCAGAAAAATGGCTAAAAATTTCATGATATCCTGGAAAATAAAAAGAAATTGCTTTCATATCTATTGAAATTACAAGTGGTAAGGAATTCTAAATATGCAAAGCATAGCCATTCCCACTGTAATTTGAGTTTACATTGAATAATTCTGACAACTACCATTTACATATATAACTATTATTGCTAAACTCCATGCTGCATCCGATAGTCAATTCTGTTCTTTGTGTTAGATAAAAGCATCTCTTCCAATTCAGGTTTTATAAATCAATGACTTCTTTTAAAAGAATCATTTCACATTGATTAAGTCTGAAACCTGTCTTACAGGATTGTGCGCCTGTTCTAGGTATGTTTAGGAAATGTAAACGTTTCTGCCCCTTGTATCAGATGCCGATAAGAACAAGATCACATCAAAAGCATTGTATTCAAATCTAGTCTTTTGCAATCTATCAAAATAGATTTTTTTTTTCTGGAGGGATCCATCATCGCCAAAAAGATTGTAACAGAATAATCTGTAGAGAATCTTGGTCTGCTGAAGAAGATCTGACATTATATGTATCAGGTGATTGTATGCAACAATACATTTGAAAGATGACAATGTTTCGTGCAGTGTGTATTGTAGAACGTTAAAGACGTATCGCTGTATAGCCCATGGTAACGGCCTGACGACAATATGCTTACAGCAGCTCTAGACAACGACATAGCTAGGATACGTCTAAAGAGACCAAGCCTATAGTTGTGTGGTCCGCACCATAGACTTAACGGCACATTGTAAATAATTCGTTCTATCCCAATCTTAAATGGACTATTAACTCACATAGTTGTCGATACTGGGAAGAATACTCTTACAATGTAACTATTGGATTAGATTGACAATACTTACCGTCATCATACGGGCTATAGAGATTTGCATGGGACCGAACATTTCATTGGCTGGTAGTATGTAAGAAACTCGGGTGAAACTAATAACATTTGCGATGGCAAACAATCCTTCCGCTATGTTGTGGGGATCTAAAGAGTCCCAGTAAAATCTATCTGAAAGGACAATTACACACCACTGCAATTAAAACATTTCCTACACGCTTTTAACATGTACCTCAAATATTTAGAGATTGCTTGATATCTGCAATGATGATTCTTAATTTGTACTCATACATTATTATCGACTCCATACTCTAGAGGATATTTGTCATTTGATGGTCGACAGATCTTTGGTGAATTCTACCTCTTTGAACTCCCATACGTTCATGTAACACGGTTTATACATATTCAAAAGACGTTTTGAAGAATGATAACTTATATAGCGGATAACTCTATATGACCATTGATTAATTACGTCTGCATAAATGAGAGCAAAGGAGCGAGCACAACTGATGGCTACCGTAGTAGTCTCCATGGTATACCCATGTTCGAGACGCAGTCATTTAATACTGTAAATTCGCCAATAGTCTATAATATTTACATTTCCAATGGTTTCGCATTTGGTATCTTGACTAATTATAATGATAAGCATTCACTCGTGAGCATGCTGCAGTTGTCAACAATCCGCGTATGAATACAGAACTACTTGAGAAATATTGTGCGTCTATTTAAAACGGCCGAGAATTCTGACAAAAATGAAAGTAGAATATAAATATAAGAAATTAATGTCAGTTCTGAAAATTCAAAAGGGTATGAACTGCACCGCTTCGCGCCGGTATGATTTCCATGAAGCGCAAACGCGCTTCCCGAAACAAGCCGGCGTGACGCATGGTAGTCCATTCTCTCATCTATCTTTAAAAATGAAATCATTTCTGAAGTAAACAAATGATACATGTATTTGTAATTTAAACGGTGTATCATCGACAACTACAGAGTGATGTCTCACCCACTGCATTTTACGATATCTTGATAGCTCGTTTATTGACATGACGTTCATAAAAGATAGCGACCAGTAGGTGGCGTTTTCGAAGGTTTCCGAAGACACGTCTTCAGTAATTAATCAAATCATATCTTCGACTATCGTCCAAATTAGTGACAAGACAAGCTTTATAAANGCCAGTAGGTGGCGTTTTCGAAGGTTTCTGAAGACACGTCTTCAGTAATTAAATCATATCTTCGACTATCTTCCAAATTAGTGACAAGACAAGCTTTATAAAATCTCTCATCAACAGTCAAGTCCAGGTCTTTAGTAATCCTTAATTAATAAAAAGTCTCAAATTGAGTTTCTACAAGATCCTCAATACTACTGGGATTGCAGCTAAACTTGATCTCAAAACCAATCATATGGATACTTTCGATATGCCTGTTGAGATTTACCGAGATCAATCGATTGTTCGTGCTAACCTCTGCCGACCTGAGATTTATATCAATTGACATGGACATTAGCAAACTGTCCAATGGTTGATCCATGTACTGTACCGTATATTTGATTAACTAACATTTAGTAGTACCTACTTTACATGAATTTTACGCTTTGACTTCCGTGCTCCTTTCTGGTAACATCCCTGCCTTTGCTAGCTTGTATAATCTATTTCATTAATGGAGTACTTGCTATACCGACCCCCATTCGTAGATAAAATTTGATATTAATTTGCTTCAGTTAGTATACTGCGCCATGCAAATTCAATATCCAAGACGTTAACGTCAGTGTCATGACATTTATTGGCTATGATAAAATACGAGAATCACGTTTCTTGTTCTTTGGTGCTAAGAAGGCAAATGAAAGTGTCATGCAATAAAAAGCCTCTCACGTAATATCACTTCTATTTTTCATTGTCTAATAATTCAATTTTTGTCACTTTTTGCACTCTTCTTCATTGTTTATTACTTAACTTTGTTAGGAGGTTGTATAAGAAATGATTGCTTTTTATTCTAATTTTATGCGACCTTATCTATGACACAATTATAAAAAATCACTTGCTGTATTTGCATATTGTACATACCATTTTTAAAGAAGAAAATGATTACGCTTGCAGCATGTACATACTGTACCACTTTTTTTTTTCCAAAAAAGAAAATGATTATACAAAGTAACTGCAAATATACAATATCCACCTTTACATGTACTTGAATTGCGATTTCTAAATAAACCTATCTTAACATTTGAACTCGTCAAAATTGTTAAGAAACGCTCGTCAATTCTTTTGTCTGCGTTCTGGTTAAGTTCGCATTAAGTGGATAATTTCTCACAATATTTTTGGATATGCTAATTATCAGATAGGCCGGTAAACTAAGTTGTTTCTCATACATCATTCTTACAGTATATATCCAGATATATTCTGTCTTTGTAATCATACGCATTTCATCATTTATTTGTATAAATATTACCGAATTAATTTAGAACTTCTTGATAGCTTCCGACATAATTAGAATGCAAAATATATGAAATTTATTTATTATTATGCATTGACATTAAATTGTTTTTCAGCAATTTGGTATGAAAATATAAATTGGCGGAAATAAACAAATGTGTTAAACCCGTAATCAAAAGTCCCCAAAACACAATAATACAAAAAATCGAATGTAGGCAACACGGACCTCCGACAAAAGCGAAGGTAGGAATGGGTGCGACATGAGGGAGTAGCACTTTTGCTGACCGGTCACCCACCGTGTGCCCGTAGTCAAACAAAGTTAAACGAGGGGTTACACGTCGTCAAATCTCAGTCGAACGAAATACAGTCTAACAAAGTATGAAGAAATCAGTCAAAATATGACTTGGTGATAATTTGTAATCGCAAACAAGGTCCATTATAAGGCGCCATGTATAATTTGCGAAATGATGACTTTAAACGAAATTCGTTATAACCCTGCAAACATCAACTTTTTTGTTAGTAGTGCCTCTCTGCTTTAATAAAAAAGTCCTCATACGCGCACGTATGGATGCCTTTTGCGTAATCGATCAACCTGGAGACATACACAACCTATAAGCAGGTGAATGTGGTACATACTACCCCTCGAACTTGCTGCCTGCAAAAGGAAAGTTGAATGAATTGCAAAGTCCAAAGTTTCCACGGTTTTAATCAATATAATGTAGTTTCAGTCTGCCATTGAGTCCAATATAAGTAAAATATCCAAATGAAGCAGATCTTCAGATTCTGTGGTGTCCTTTATGAGATCACGGTCAGGAATATCAAATGACATAATTTTGTGAAAATTATGATGTTAATTGATAAGACATCTAATCTATAATACTAATATTAAGGTTGAAGGACATGAAGTTTTTTTTTTTTTTGTTTTTATCCCCTGTAACAGTTTTTTGAGAACAAAGTCCCTGCCCTTTTGGTATGAAATATAAAATTAATAGTCCTGTTCCAATAAGGGGCACAATTAAGTGCCCTGGAATACCAACCATTATTTGTTTGGAAGAAACAAAGGTCTCCCACGACTACATAAAATATTAAGTGGACTCTTTAACAGCTGTTAGTAGTTTAGTTAGTAGTAAAGATAAGGCTTGGTAAGAACAACAAAACAAAAACAAAACAAACAAACGCACCCCCTCCCCCAAAAAAAAAAAAGGGCAAATCGTTGCCCTTATTTAAATCAATTTCCGCGTGGGAATTTTCGGCTATATTATCTGTATTTAAAAAAATGTCTCTATAATTAGAATGTCAATCCTAATCATATCACAGTTGTTGAACATACATACATGCATACATACAGTCAGACAGACAGACAGACAGACACATACATACAGACACCAGAATTTACACTCATGTGATTCATAAACACACATACATATACACAACACTGAGTATATAGCAATGTGATACACACGTCAGATATCGTGCTCACCTGCTATGATCCAGTACATCTGCTTTGCCGCTATTTGATCACTTCTTAACAACTTTTCCCACGGATCACGAGCCTCAAAGTATTTCAAAGCTACATTTACCTGAAAATTTTCATGAATACGATTCAATACTAGTCTTTATCCTTAAAAACAAGATCACAAATTATGCATCATTCACATCGATGGACCATATACGCATCATTTTTTTAACGCTTTTTGAATTCAAAATCTAAGACTTTATTTAAGACTTTATCTAAGACTGACAGAAATCTTTCTATCCTGCTCAGTATTTACCTTCCATATGCAGACGTACTTCAGGGTGAATGATGATAAGTACAGTGTGAGCACAGCTACATCCAGGTAATTATACAGAGAATCGAAGTAGTCATACAGGCCTTCACTGAACACCTGTTTGATCTCCTGCCACAACATACCTACAATGTACCACACACATGATCAGATAATCATAGATATTTCCTTGTGCATACACAAACAATTATTTATTATTGTCATCATACTTGAATAAGCAGTCCTATACAAGCAATGTCTGAGGCCTAGCAACAGTATAGTATTCTGAACAGATAAAGCAAATTCAGTGCATACAAACAACCCATTATCATTCATTCATCAATTCAAACTTTCTTAATTTTCGTCATTGGCGCAATTTAATATATGATTTCTCTCTTACTTTATCTAATTGATCCAACATTTTCATCTGTAAAGGTATTCTTGCTTTTCAAGAAACTTGCGTACATATCTTGCTTTCTTAGTATGAATCAGCAAAAATTTAAGTTCTTGAAAACTAACGACACACTCACAGCTTATTTAGTACTACATGATATTCATTCGTCAATACAATCACTGTATCAATTATTGTCAAATTGCTTTTGATCAATTGTAAATACCAAGAAACATAATACCAGAATTTCCATTATCTCTGCAAGATATAAAAAAGGAGTTCACATTCAGTGCTAGAGCGGGAAAAGGCATGAACTGCAGACGACTTCTGCAGGTCATTTTGCTGATACAGTAATGTATGTGATATATCACGTTAATGAAATCAAAGATCCTTAATTGTTCCATTACAGATGAGACAGTTCCGCATAAAGAATGGTCTAAACAGAATTCGCCGCCATGGAGCCGATTCGTCTTTCTATGATACCATTTGTCAATTTCTTCGGTGATCTAAAGACCCACTAACTAAATCTACTGACAGAAAGAAGAACGAAAATAAATGCAAAACATTTGCATTCATCCCAACAAACGATTCAAATTGACCTGGGATTCCAAACTCGAGATATGGTTTGTGATCTGACCGAAAGATTTGGTGAGCTTTAATAGACAGTTGAAAAGACTAATAAATGATCCTGTTTGATATGCTGGATGGTGTCTATGGCCTTAGAAAGGAATATACGAGTCCAAGACCGTCTGTATTCGACAGCTAGCCAAATGTTCTCCGTGTCGTCGATTCAAATCTCGTTGGTAGCGATAAAATAATAAGAATGGAAAGAACCGTCCCCATANTCGTGTCGTTGATTCAAATCTCGTTGGTAGCGATAAATCTAACTTAACGTAATAATAAGAATGGAAAGAACCGTCCCCATATTGCATTAAAATCTTGTCAACTATCATTTTCATAATCACTGGGATTCTGTTCCACTGACTACTGTACAGCGAGATTGCTCTGGCAGGGTGCAAATTTTGGCGATATATTCCAAATGAAGAATCACCAAATTCAAACCCATTTTTTAAGATAGTAAGATATTAACAAAATTGCCAAATTAACAATCGTCAAAATTACTGGTGTACCTTAACACGTTAAGAAGGCCCAATACATGATATGAAAATGTTAAATCGTAATATGGTTATCTCTACAACCATCGGAAAATAGTAATTACTCAAAAGTCTTAAAATCTGAATGTTACTAATGGATTGTTATCTAATAAATAAAGAAAAAGATAACGTCCTGTGATCAATCCCGTTAGTCCCAAATAGAATACAAAACAAGAGTTGGGTGAACACGGGCCCCTGGATATACCTTCATTGAAAAAAAACATGAATCCCCTTCACCCAAAAATGATTTGTAGCGAGTATTGGTTTGAATTTGGTCCAGCGGTTCTGGAGAAGAAGTCGAAAATGTAAAAAAAATATTAACAGACAGACGACGTAGAAAAGGCCGTCCAGGTGAACTAAAATGAAATAAAAATAGGGTATCCATGCTGCAAATAATCTCCACTAATTCAGTTTTCAAGAGAGGAAAATATAAGCCTTCGAAAGGATTCCAACACTCTAATATGTAAAGATTCTTGTCACCATTGATCTCTGGTTGCCTACATCTCTTGATAACAAATACATGTACATGTACAAATGTACATACTACACATTTAAAAAAACAACACTAAAAAACGTAAACCTGGGGCAGATCAATAAAACTGCTATAAAACTCTTCTGTATCCGCCAAATTTTCACCCTCCAAAATACTCGCTATACGGTGTATGACCAGTGCCACTAATTGCTATGTTGCTGAGTTTACTTCTACTGACTACTACAAATTGTGAAAGCATCTATACTAAACCTTAAGGAATATTAGAAAATTATAGTGGTTTTCGTTCTTTTTATCTTTCCAAGTATTCTGTGAAGACGATAGGGCTAAAATTATAATGGTAATGATAGTGATACAAACGTGCTTTTACGAATCAATCTGCATCCTACATCATATCATGCACACATATATTACAATGTTGTGACGTTAAAGAATTTCACACCTATAATCCATAGACTAAGCCCAATCTGTATAAGTTCTGGTCGACATGTGCGGACGACGAAATCTTCTGGCAGCGTTAAGCGACTGTGGTTTTTATACCAGAGGTAGTGCATATAGGGAGCCGGAAATGACGACAAACGGCTGAGATCCGTCGTGCCCTCCGCACTGGAGATGAGAATCATGACGAGAAACGTGACGAAGGACATAGCGTGACCGATGAATTTGATGCAAGGATATTGTAGAAAACGCCCTATCTGAAAATAGAATACAGCATTTTAGTCTGGGAACATTGATCATACGCTTCTACATAAGAAAGGATCGAAACTGCCAAAAACAAGATAGACATTGCAGCTTTAAAAATACATCAAACTGTTAAGTAGTTGTACAATAATATTTAGAAGAAAAGGAAAATTGTCTTTCAAATGTTATATAAAGATTTTTGAATGTTTATTCATGTATTTGATGAAGATTGATTTTACATGATGTTGGATTATGGTGCATCCGATATTTCCTAATGCGATATAGTATATCCTTTGTGAATTCAAATATAGCAGGGGATGCTTACTCCTCCATGGCACCTGATCCTGCCTTCGCTTTCGTCGAAGGTCCGTGTTGCCCTACACTCGATTTTGTATGTGTTTTCTTTTGGACTATGATTACGTTTGATACTTTGTTACTTCGCCATTTTATATATAACATATTCAGGGAAAATGTTTGCATACAATAAGAGGCCCAACATTCATTTATTTATCCCAGTCACGTTTCTTTTAATGTATATTACATATGGTAAAAGTGTATGACATGATTTGTAAACATCAATCAAATACGAAAGACTCGTGCAACGTACATCAAACGAAAACAATTATTTGAAAACGAATTGATGGAATATTAAACGAAAAATTATTGCAGAAATATGCATAGGTACGTTTGTAATATCTCACTTTTATTCAACGGGCCAAAATCCATCTATTTGTTTGAAAGACGTGTACACAATGTTATTAAACACAAATATCTTTTATATTTGATATATATTTTTTATCCCAAAAACTGAAACTTTACTAGGCTTGTTTTATTATAAAACATTGTTGATCTTCTTTGCATTCTTAGAATTTGCTACAAAATATACTTTTTGTAGTACATTATGTCATTCCATCAGTTTAATTGGCATAACAACACGAGTTATGGAATAAGTTATACGAAAAATGTTCATATGTTACACAAGGGATATGGACTATACAAAAAATAATTGTAAATTCACAAATCCAGCAGTTGTCATCATTTCAACGAGTCCTTAAATGATAATTAAAAATATGAATCCACAGTCAAAAGGACAGAAGATAAGTGGTTGCTATAGAAGATAAGTGGTTGCTATAGAAGGGGAAGGATCAGGCAGGACCAACAAAGAGGACGATGAAAATGCAAAGATACCGAGATACAGTGTATGTTTGAAAAGATCCTGATAGACTTAAGAAAATGAGACAAAAGGATAGGGAAAAGAAGAAAATACAATAAGATAATTAATGGGAGCAAGAAACTTTAGAAATAATTGGGAAACACTAGGAAGTAGAGGAATAGGAATCCAGCCATTGGGTCAAAAGCTGTCTGATGTGTTTCATAGCAACTGTTAAGCCGTTTTTCATACACTGATTTGACTATGGATTGCTCTGTTTACCTGATCAAGACAATGGGCTCACGGCAGGTGTGACCGGTCAACAGGGGATGCTTACTCCTCCTAGACACCTGATCCTACCTCTGGTGTGTCCAGGGGTCCGTGTTTGCCCAACTCTTGTTTTTGTATTCTATTTGGGACTTACGAGATTGATCACTGTTCGTTATCTTTGCCTTCACATCATCTACATTATCTTCTGTTCCTTCTTCTTTAGCAACTACTGATCTTGTTCTTTTTACGGGTTTCATTTTTCAAGGATTCGTTGAAAGACGAAAGTTAGAATCGTAAAATTGCTACTTATTGTACAGTCCATAGCCCTTATGTAATATAGATTTTTTTATAGCTTATTCCACAACTCGTGTATCTATGTCAGTTACTAGTAAACTGATGGAATGATATAATGTATCACAACAAGTAAATTTTGTAGATAATTCTAAGAATATAAAGATTTTAAGAAATTCCTATATGTAAACAAGCCTACTCAATACTCAAGTCTGTCAGCATCGCTGGAACACCTGCATCCACCGTATTTTTAAGATGTCTTTGGTTTAAGGTTAAAAAATATATTATCTAATATAACTAACATCTGTGTTTCAAAACATTGTGTGTCTTTCAAACAAGTAAACACATGCTTTGTATTAACTGTATAAATCATCAATATGGCTTTTAATGAAAATAAAAAAGGGAGGTGCGGACTATACAAAGCTGGACACCAATCTTTCCACTGTAGTTTGTCTTTGGTATTTCATGTCTGTTCTTCATTCTACTGGTTACTCTGCGAATATTAAACCAACAATACAACTATATTAACTCCTCCTAGGCACCTGATACCACCTCTGGTGTGTCCAGGGGTTTGTGTTTGTCCAACTCTTGGTTTTTGTATTCTATTTGACACTTACGAGGACCACTGCTCGTTATCTTTGCCTTTACAATCAGTATTATTTCAACCAATCAGCTTTAGAAATACGATAGGATGTTCGCTATGTAATGTGAATTGTGCGACCATTTCTCTTTCATCCTTTCATCTTTCTCTCTGTCATATATACATGGAATATTAATTCTTGACATAAAAAAAATCATCAAAAAGGTAGAAATAACAAGAGGGAAACGTCTCGTGAAAAACAACATTTCTAAAATCTATAGAAAGGCATGAGGTACATGTATACAAGTAAACATAAAGTGCATGAACTATCAAGAACTACAAGTGATTATTTTATTCGGTTATCGGGCATATTAATTTCTTAGATGAGACCGATTAACTTTACTCGCTGTATTGTGTATGTATGTTGAATCGAATGCAGGTCGAACTGCACTGTGAATGAAGAAGCCAACTGATAAATAGCGTTCACCCCTACAGCTTTTTTAAGAACTTCGCCCCTTTTCCATTCAACAGTGAATATTTTATACACACATTAACCCTTACACATATGCACACAAAACTCTTGTGTAAATGTTTAGAAATCAGAGAACACCTGGTCTACGCTGCGTCAAAATATGTGTATATTGCCCATTCATTGATAAAGTAACATTCTCATCTTCTCAAGTACTCCTCAAGTTCCTTTGAAAGATTTATTTTATAGAAACGGTTGAGATTTGTTCATCATTCCTGTGAATCAAAAATTTTCTTGACCAAACATCTTGATTCTTCATGTGCAGTAATAATATCCTCATATAATTCCAATGTCCTTTATTACGATTGTTTTGATTGAATAAAATCAAATCGAAACGAGAATTTACACATCAATAAATCCGAAAACGTGACGTAACAATACGCGCATGAAAACAAACAACATAACGCACGGAACTATTCAAAT
Source organism: Ostrea lurida (assembly GCA_903981925.1). Lineage (NCBI taxonomy): Eukaryota > Metazoa > Mollusca > Bivalvia > Ostreida > Ostreidae > Ostrea > Ostrea lurida. The sequence continues at coordinate 38,216 of CAJDSM010019722.1, forward strand.
TTTTAGAATTATTCATACAGTGAACAAATTGGAATTATAAGAATTAAACATTCTCTTTAAAGAATTTATCGATGCGTAAACTCTGCACATTTTACTCACAACCTTAACATAGAAGTGCTTCGCAGTTTTATTCAGTTTGTGAGTAAAATGTCCAGAGTTTACACATCGATAAATTCTTAAAAAAGAATGTTTAATCCTATAATACCCCTTTCTTGACGTCTATGTATACCTGGATAATATTCTGTCTTGGTTTTACTGTTTCCTTCCACTTTTGAATAAAATAGGCTGATGATAATAACACACATGTAAATGGCATNTTGGATAATATTCTGTCTTGGTTTTACTGCTTCCTTCCACTTTTAAATAAAATAGACTGATGATAATAACACACATGTAAATGGCATTTTCGTGTGGAATTTGGTCTGGGCATTTCGGGTTCAACCAGGAAATGAATGGCGTCAAAATGTCTTAGTGAGTATACATGCATTAGGTCAGTTAAAACAAGTTATAGTTTGAAAAGTATTCTCTCCCGCAGACTATTTGAGACAACACCCATCATTAATTAACTTTCCTTGACTGGAATTGAAAATGGTTTGTTAGGATACATAACAAAACACAGTCAAAGCATTAGGAACCATTGATATCACAACCGTAGCAGGTAGAAATTACCTCTGACAGAATGTGGAAAGAGGTACAGGCGTGCAGACGACAGAAAAAGGATAGTTGACGTCTTACTTCAGAATGTGGAAAGTAGTGTACCAGCAGAGTAAGTATTGGTAGTAACAAGTGGAAGGAACAAACACTGACAAGTAAACGACTGAAGTTGTGGATGATATTCATCTTATACAGAGGAAACGCCCATTAGTTCAAACAGTTGTACTTTTGAATATAGATATATTCAGTATCATATAACTAATAGAAGATCAAGGATAGTTGAAATCGGAAACAGACAGTAGAGTATATGACTAATAGGAAGACAGACATAGGATAGCAAAAGCCACACAGTGCTGAATAAACTCATAGGATAACAAAAGCCATGGTTAAATAGAAACACTCAGTAGAGTATGCAAGGGTAACATCTTACCTTAGAATGTGGAGCAAACCAGTAGAGAATGGCTAGTAAAGGGTAAACAGAGGTGACCCCAAGGACCATGAGTGACCGGAAGAACCAGTTAGATCGCTCCATAGACCTTAGGTCGTTATACCAGATACTGACCAATTTCTGTTGACAACTAGGATGAGCCACAAACTGCAATCAAATGACAGATTGAATTCATATGAACAAATTGGTAACAGCGATAAACGTTCTGAATAAATTTGGTACTCTTCATATATTCTACATGTAATGGACAGGTTCATGTACGGTAATCAATTGTTCACATTGTAGTGTTTGTTTAATGTTGTTTTTGTTGTTGCTGCTGCAAAACAAGTATAAGATTGTAAAGACGCATCAAGCACTTTTTTCTGCAAAAGCCGTTTTTCCCCTAAAAAAAGCTTCCTTTATCAGTGCATATCACACAGATTAAGAATAGCTTTTCAACGAAACATTTTAGTTTGTAGTACGGAGTGCTAAAATGTGGTGATTATAGGAGATCAGTGGACGAATATTGTTTTTCTAACATACCGTTCCAAAGAAATCAAGACACATCAAAGGGCTATGAATGACTTTATCAAATTGAAGTTGTGGACGTTCGCATATCAATTTTAAACATTAAAGCTAGGTTTGGAAAAATAATCATTGATTATTCTAAACCTGTTATTGGATCAGAGCAATTAGTGACATAAACGTGATAACAACACTATCAGCGGTACCGTACGACACTCTGTGATGCATCAATCAAAATAGATAAATCCTGGTGGCATGTGCACGGCTTGCACCTTAATACATTACCTTCTTTTCACTATAGTGGATTGCCAACTTCAGTCTGGATAATTGCTCATAGGTTTCATCGTTAGCCTCGCGTTTCTTCTTATTCAGAAGTTTTTCGAGTTCATCATGACCCCTGACTTTATCCAGAAGCCGGACCACATACTCACTTAACTGGTCTGCTAAAGTTAGATACTCACTCTGCAATGTAAAAAATAACACCATTCCCTATAACATTAACGTATCAGAACTACATGTATAGATGTATAGTCCAAACTTTTATCTTCGCTGTGAAATGTTTTTCATGAATGAAATGTCAAAGAACACTTGGCGGAAACGTTTTGTGAAACATATTGTTTGAATGAAGATTATCATTTGATTTTCTTAGGAACTTACCTTGTAATACTTTTCAACTTTTGCAACACATCTAAGCTCTCTAGCAAGTTCGAATGCAGTCAGTATGGGATCGTTACTACATAGCGATATATAAGCACTACTGGCTAGCCCCCTGTACGCATTCAGTCGGGTTTTGGCTAATCGTAGCTGGTCAAAGACAAGCTTATTACTACATTCTTGACAGTTACAATAGTAGTGGTGGGGCTTCCTGATGGTTTCCCCCCGCAATAACAAAAGCTGAACTATCTCAAACTGGTTCCTCTCAGCGGCGAGAATTAAAGGTGTGATATCAGAGGAGAATGGGGAGTCCTCACTGGTCGTATTAAAGAAGTAATCTGTTTCACCAAAGCGTTTGTTTTCCCGTCTAACGTCTCTGTATTTTGGATGTTTTAATATTGTCTCTGCAATTTGTTCGTGACCGGCACTAATGGCCTGTAAAAGCGCCTCGTGGATGCTGGCAGCATTTGACCGATCGAGTAGCAACTCTACAACCTGTAATGGTCATGAAAACTGTTACTGAAAGGATTATCAATAATACTAAAAGTCAAACCAATTCCGTACATTGTAAAATTTCTCATAGATGTCCAGGCAATAAACATCGCACAGGTTCACTAAGATACTTTTTTCTTTACAATGTTTACATAATCTATAACATTTTAAAGACGTTCTGTCTACCAATGAATCACAAAACTTCTTAACGCTACATTTGAATGGTAATTTGCTTCTTGGACAATTTGAATGCTCTTTCACACCTTTTTACATTTACATCTTTGAGTTTGATATCAAGCAGATGTTGAAAGCCTCTCGATCAAATATAAATTACCTCCAAGTGCTCATTGCCAACCGCCAAACGGAGAGGAGTGCGCCCAAGAATGTCGTTGAAATCTACATTGAAGTTCGGGTGTTCTTCTAGGAGCCGCTTTACTGTAGGAATGTCTCCAAACTCCGCCGCAAAAATAAATTCTTCTTCAAGGTCTGAAAGCTGAAATAACAAGACGCGTTTGTGAAATACTGATACCCACGTATGATAACAAAGTAATAAAAGAATACACATTTGAAATATGAAAGCCCATTTAACACTGAGCGTCAAAAGTCATGGCAAAGGTTGAAAATTTTCAAAAGTAGGGCATACTTCAAAGATGAAGGTCATGAGGTCAGAAAGCTTGGTACCAAAAGAAGGGTCTTGTCATGTAAAATATGAAAACATTAGAAATAGGCATTCCAAAGCTATGGTCAATGTTAAAAGTTTTCAAAACAAAGAGGTCATATTCCAAGGTGCATAAAGGTCATAAGGTCAAAAATTGAAGTACCCCCAAAATGTCTTGTCACAATGAATACATATATATATGTGAACACAAAAGCCTTAGCACTTAAGCCCTAGCACTTGCATTCAAAACTTATGGTCAAGGTTAAAATTTTGCAGACAGACAGATGATAATATATGCCCTCAAATCTACAATTACCGGTACATGAGCATAGTTAAATTACATAATGACTATACAAATGGGACAATCCCTTAGCACAACACATATTAAAGATATTCTAAATGAAAGACCACACTGCTCGTCTGAGTCAAATTAACTTCAAAGAGAATTCTATACTTTGATTCCAATTTCCTAAATGGTACAGTATACATGTAATGGGGAATGGACTTTACGTTAATATTTCAATATGGCTATATTCATTGTACAGCAATGATAGCAAAATGTTTTCGCATTGATTTGAAAATTGTAGCTTTTGTGTTTATAAAAATTTCGTAAAATCTATATCCCATTATAGCCCAATCCTCATCCCCGGACATTATTTGAATTATTCCATTAATTATTTTTTTACCCTCTATAGAGGAGTTCATAAAGAGAATGTACAGAGATATCATTATGATTCTCATCAGGAAAGCAACAGATGGTCAAGTTTTCAAGAAACAATTCAGCCTCGCTGGCTCAAACTTGCATACAAAACGCATCAATATAAGCACACGGGGAAACAATCTAAATAAAATTGAATCTAATTAAACTACTTTCTCGTTCTTTCTGGCCAACTTTTATAATTCAAGATTTTCACGATTTTAACGAAGACCACCATCTCATTATAACTATTTCTTAATTTTTCATAATAAATCTCTAAAAAAAAATAATAATGGTAAAACTTTGTAGGTATTGATTCATCACTACACAGTGATACACGTTTCAATGAAGCACCTTGTGATAAATCTTTAATTAGTCTTATAACAAAACATGTATGAATTAAAAATCTATATTCCGTTTGGTTGACAAGTTGGGTTATTTCATTCATCATTTTTTTTTTTTTTTTATTATTATTATTTTACATATTTTCACAGTGACTAAATCAGCCAGATTTCCATTGAAAAACCAATTTAAATAACCTAATCCCTGAAATACTGTTTATTATTTTCTTTTTTGTTAATTATAAATTGCTGCACAGCAAGTAGCAAGTAACCACTGTGAGAAGGAATTGTATGTGTGAGTGTCTTTATGTCTGTATTGTATGTTGAGTGCCTCTGTGTTGCAAAAATAAATGAATTATAAAAAAACAAAAAAACAAAAAAAAACAACAAAAAATTAAAAAACAAACCCTAATTCCCTGAAAAACAACTTTGCTTGCCTTCCCATTAGCAACTAAATAATAAACTGGCAAGAAGCACGAATGCTTTGGTGTCATATAAGTGCACGACACAGTCTTTTCAAACTCTAGTTCTATAATGATGTGATTGTTCAAGGATGCACAAAAATTGATAGATAGAAAATAGGAAGCTGGGTTTTTTTTTAAACGTACTTCAGTCATGATTTCGGTATCACTTAACCGCACTTCTAGTATACAAAAGTTAAGAGTCTTTTGTCAATTATCGGTGGAACAGAAGAACGATTTCTCCTTAACATCCCTAATTATCACCGCTTAAAACGCTTTTCTGTAGCTTTGGCTCAGCTATAGATCACATAAAATTTGATTTTTTCACAGAAGCCAGCGGCGCCTAATATAATATTGAATTATATGATTAGGTGTAACAAATGTTGACGGATGGTTTTTGTTTTCAAAATTACAAGAGGCTTTCTTGTTTCAATGCCCTGAGAACAGTGATTAGGACGGCTGCGAATTGAATTTACGCGGGTCGATGTACGTGGCTTAGGGTGCTCTATTTTTCATTCATATACATGTAATATTTTCACACTAATAGTGCATGCTAATTATACGATAATGAAAATTACATTGAAGACAGAATATCCAGACTGTTTTAGAATTGCCAAAGCGAAGGTTCAGCGTGACTTACTACTATAGATATAAAGAAAACTCCAAGAGTTCCTACGAACAGCTGAGCTGATATTCATTAATGACTTGCGAATAAGTTTATAATTTCATTTTCCACAATATAAGCACTCACAAATTATCAATTATATTCGCATTATACAGAAGGTAGATTCATTGGAGATGTAAACCATTCATACTTTGTGTGTACACACAGTATTTTTTCTTCTTCTTTACATGAAACTCTCCGTCGAAAGTTTGCTTTGCTATTCCCACCGTGAGTTGCGGATTGCCCTACTTTAAAGTTTGAATGTTCTTGGTACAACATAAATGTTCATATTTTGCTTTTTTTTTTTTTTTTCAATCTTCTGGCCGGGTACAATATAACATATTTTGTAATTTTGAATGTTCTTGGTGCAATATAACATAATTTGTATTTTTGAATAGCCTGGGTACAATATTATAACATATTTTGTATTTTTGATTATTCTGGGTACAATATAACATATTTTGTAATTTTATTTTAATATTCTGGGTACAATATAACATATTATTTTTGTTTTAATATTCTGGGTACAATATAACATATTTTGTATTTTTTGTTTAATAATCTGGGTACACTATAACATATTTTGTATTTTTGTTTTAATATCTGGCGTACAATATAACATTATTTTGTATTTTTTTGAATATTCTGGGTACAATATAACATATTTGTATTTAGTGCATCCAGTTACATTAACATTTACAATACGATAAAATTCTGAACTGTCCATTCACACACATTATTCTATTCATGATAACGGCTTAAATCCGTTGATGAAAGTCGTTCCCACCTCTGCTCGGGGCTCCTGCGATCGGTGCATGAAGCATATAAAACGTATAATAACCGCTTGATTACTGGACATGTACCGGGCAATTAACGGCTGATTAACGGACATTACAGTCTGATTTACGGACGAATACCGGGAAGCATGAGAAACTGATATAACGCTCTTTCAACGTTAGACGAACGGATTTGCATGGTTATATCATTGACAAAACGGTTATTATTCAAAAGTGAGTGTAGTTTTTTAGATTTATCATCCTCGTTGACATATTTTCATTATATGTCTCCATTTGAAAGGTCTACAATTGTAAAAAAAAAAAAAAAGAAAAAAGAAAAAAAAAAGATAAAGGGAAAGACTACAAAACCACCACCTCCCTCCTCCGTCATTGACTATGGACTCACGGCGGTAGTGACCGGTCGACAGGGAATGCTTACTCCTCCTAAACACCTGATCCCACCCCTGGTGTGCCTAGGGGTTTGTGTTTGCCCAACTCTTGTTTTGTAACTTACGAGATTGATCACTGTTCGTTATATTTGCCTTAATACAATGCTGGGAAGAGCAGACCTTCGCGCAAGATTTCATAGATAGAAACTCTGTCTGAAAACAGATATTCTCAAAGGGTCTGGCATAGTTCAAAATCTTCAACGGCTTCTGATATATCTACACAAAAGTCAAAAAGTCCAAAGAATACTAACGGATTCGGGCAGATCAAACACTCTATAATCAAAATCTCCAACGGACACTAACGGGTGCAAACTGGTCAAATACAGAAAAAGAAACGCGTGAATTCTGACTAAAACGCTTAACTCATGGTTACCGTACACTATAAGTAGTCTGGTGGTGTCCGTTCCAATGTTTGAACATGCTCAAAACTTTCCACCGGATAGACCGGATTTCGTCGGAAAAGGAATGCGTTGGTCGCAAGAGAAACGGACAAGAAACGCAGATGAACGGAGACGAACGGATTGACAATTTTGTTAACCGTTATATTATCCGGTGAAGCCATTGGCTGTTACATAACAAAATGATACTCACCGGGTCTTTTCTCTGTTGTAATACGGGTACGGTCTTCTTATAGTTACAATATGTACAATCGGAACTCATCGTATCATATGGTACTCACCGGACCTTTACTGCTGCTGGACTTTTCACCGGCTAAGTTCAGACGAGACAAGGACTTCTTGTCCTTGTGTGATTTGTATGGCATGCTGTCGCTCACATCGTTGCTCCGGGATGCTGCGAAAATAAAAATTCCTTCCTTTTACATCTTAATTTGATTTACGTTTTGTAGCAAATAGATATCCTTCTCCATAATTTATTAAATCTGGGATTTCAAGGCGTCTTAAAGAGACAGTACCATCACGGCAACGAGTACATCCATATGCCGCTAATTCATACCTCTGGAGAATAACTACAATAACCTTGGCATGCGTGTGTTATATATCACGTGATTGTACAAGGTATATGGGTACTGACGAGAATTTAAACACATGTAAATGGCTCAATTATCTACACGTTACCATGTAAACCAGGTATTTGTCCGGATAAAACAATTATCAGTGATTAGTCCATAGAATAAAAAATGATCATGAATGTTGACAGGAACAATTGGTATAATTTGTCATGATTACTTTCTCGTGATAACATATCACTGATCTCGAATGAGGAAGGTTCCCAAAATTCACAGTCTTTTTTCCCGAATGGGGTGAGGGTTGTTATTCAAGATAACTGCATCTGCGAATATGCGAGCGGATCTAACATCTTTAACTTATATATACTTATAAAAAATATACATTATTTCAAATATCGGATCTCTTATGTTAAAATGCATGCGTGTGGTCTACGTTTACGTCTTTCGGGAATCAAATTATCGTGTAATTACATGTCTAAAAACTGCTATCATTATAATTAAGATCGTCTCATTACCATTATTATTAGAGAAAAGAACGCAACCGGCACTGGGATGGATGTCGATATTTCTACTATTGTTCGTCAAGGCCGTAACCAGGGGGTGCACTGGGTGCATGTGCACCCCCATTTCAAAATGAAATTGCCAAAAACCTTTCAGCTTCCGGGGGCTTCGCCCCCTGGACCCCCTACTAAGGTTAATTCTGGACCCACTGTTGGTCTCCAAACCCCATGAAAATGCTACTAACAATTTTTCAGCTTCCGGGGGCATCCCCCCTGGACCCCCTACCAGGGCTAACCCTAGACTAGCTGGGAGGCTAAAGGAGCCCTAAGACCCCTTGCCTTGGCCTTGTGCACCCCCACCCCCCATGGAAATTCCTGGTTACGGCCTTGTTCATATATACCTCTGTGTATTTAGTTTCAACAGTCACGTTTAATTAAGCCGTTTTTCATACACTGATTTTACTACGGATTACTCCATTTACCTGATCAAGACAATGGGCTCACGGCGGGTGTGACCGGTCAACAGGGGATGCTTAATATCAATCCTCCTAGGCACACTGCCACCTGATCCCACCTCTGGTATCTCTAGGAGTCAGTGTTCGCCCAACTCTTGTTTTTGCATTCTATTTGGGACTTACGAGATTGATCACTGTTCGTTATCTTTGCCTTTATAGTATCTAAATCAGTCTAATTAAAACCAAGATTTGTAAATCCGCTCCTGTATGATACGCTTCAAGGCAATATATGTAGCGATAGTATGTGAGCGAATTACAGGATCTAATTTTAATTAGGATCGGTATAGATCTAAATATACGATTACATATCTTCTGTGTCTGACGTAGTATTGTATATTACGTGAACACATTTTATATGTAAAACTGAGTATTCAGTATTGCACAGGGGAAAAAACGCAATAAGATATAAACATATTATCAAGATTAGCATAGTATGCAATAGTCTTTGCATGATGATTGAACTCTCTCTCTCTCTCTCTCTCTCTCATCTCTCTCTCTCTCTCTCTTCTCTCTCTCTCTCTCTCTCTGTTCCCAGTAATACAGTATATCTCCGCAGTTCATGGAAGGAAACAAAGATAAGCAGGCTAGAAATCAGTGAAGAAACAAAATAATCACAAAAATCTACACTATTCCACCAGTCGTCGACAACAAACAGGTGCCTCCGGCGGAGGTAAAAAGCCACATACAAAGTCACGCTTTAACACCCATTGAGATGACAGATTAATCTAATTTGTCTACCATCGATAAACATGATACATATAATTCAAACACACTATAAAAAACAACAACTTAACAATAGAATCTTTTTACTTTTTCAAGGGATGTCTGAACTTCATACATGCGTAAACGGATTATATTAGGACATACATAAACACTTTAACTATATGTGTACTTTATATTCAACAAAATCATGGTATTTCAATTCTAGAAAGCACCCTATACTATACAGTATACAGGCGTGAATGAATAAATGTGCCATGATGTATCTTCGTGTAGAACATACTTGTACATGTAAATTATCTTGAAATCATCTTCAAAACATAATATATTTAAAGTGATAAAAGATCAGTCTTAAATATTTTTTTTTCGCGTAAATAGTTGTTTGCATGTTTTATCCTGCTGAATATCATATTACAGGCTGCGCAAGAGCGCGGTCTGTTCTGATACGGGTTTTCAAACTGTACAAGCGTTTCTGCGGAATTAATGTTTTCGTTTCTGCGGAATTTGGTGTCATGTATGTTTAAGAATGTTTCCAAAATCAATGTAGCACGTATACTTAATTTGGGATTGAAGGTATTGTTAATATTGAGTAGTCTCTACATTTTGTAGACACCAGTTGTCAATTCGTACTGCGTTTGTGTCGGGTTATTTTTTTTTTTTTCATATACATGTATTACTTTGTATCTATTTTACAAAACACAATTTGCGGATGCAAGACTATTTAAACTAGCGATCTTGAGGCGATAAGAGGAGTTGAGTTCCGATAAGTGAATATTATACATGCATGTGTAATGCATTTAAACTAGTTATCCTTCTGGGTAAAACTGTTACTCCTCACTAATTCTGCTTACTATAGTATAGCAATTAAGATTAAAAAAAAATATGACTTCACAATAAAGTCTTCGTCCTGAAAGATATCGTCTGTGTGGTCCGATAAAAAAAGGTATGTCTTTCATCTTATTCGGCCTAATATCTATCATGCTTGCGTCAAGTTGTTTTCTTGTTATTTGTATATTAACACAAGTTAGAAACTTAAAAAGATTTTGTCTGTAACCCCTCGTTCACACAGCACCCCGATTACGCTGCGAAATGTAAAAAAAAAAAAAACACCAAAAAACATTGGATCGAGACTAGTGGTAATATATGACTTTTCTGTGTTGACTTTATTTTTTTTAAATGCATGTGATTGAGTTTTGAAGTTATTTGATATTCTCTCTTTAATGTGCTTTGAACAGAGATGGGGTAATCGAAATCGACTAATCGAAATCGATTGCAATTAATTAAAAAAAAATTCTGTAATTGACAGTAATCGATTATAAAAAAAAAATTCAATTACTTTTAATCGAATAAAATCGATTACAGCTGAAAAAACCGTAAGTAATTACGATTAAAATTCAATTATTTTTCAATTTTTTTACCCAGATATTTTTGTTATCAAGAACATACAAGATAATTCAAATCATAAGTTGTATAGATATGAAACATTTTTAAAACATGTCAAAAGTCTTGGAGGAATCATTTTGAACTGCCAGATGAAATTCCAGATTGGAACCCTAAAGGCCAAATGTAAATACTGCAAAAAATATTTTCGTCCAGAGAGGTGTAGGCTTAGTGATGACACTTCTTCAAAACTAATGATGATCAAATGTAACACAAAAATAATGTGAAGAACTTACTATCTTGCTCTTATTGATTTCATTTTGTGCATATGTTTGACAACTTCATATAAAAGAAACGTGTTTAAAAACGTGTTATAAAGTTTTTATGTGTTTTTATTCATGTAATTGAATTCAATTATAATTACTTTATCCAAAATAATCGATTGCAATCGATTACACAGAAAAAAGATAAGTAATCGATTGCAAATCGATTACAAAATTTGCTCCAAGAATCGATTTGCAATCGGTTATCTCTGGCTTTGAATGTTTACTGCGCTGCATGACCTGTGGTATACCATTACCATTGCTGTGATATATCACTGCTTTATGTAAAAAGTCTAAATGTATGTAGCCACAGCTTGTGTTATGTTAAATATGCACGCCTGTGATGTATTTATTTCAATGTCTTCTTTGTAATATTTTGTTTGGCGAAATATATGCCCTTCAAGGCTTGTGTTGCAATTTTCTCAATATTCGACACAAAATAAGCTTCTGTATCTGTATCGGCATCAAAACTAAAGAATTAGGCAATTTAACATCTTCATTGCGACCGCTCAACGATGCTTCTACGTCGAACGCGATCCTGACACGTTTTCGTTGCCATTATACGCAGATTAATGCCGACCACCAACCGATTTTCCCGCGTTTATACTGCGTCGCTAGCTCTTTTACGCCATAAAGGTAGAAGGATTTTGGTATGAGCGTGGTAGGAGCGTAAAATGACCCAAGTTCCCAACTGTGCTGCACTTTTACTTCGACTCTCAGAATCTCATCATGATGATTCCACGCTGATCGCACTATCATGGCGTTTCCAGCCCACTCTTGGGGCGACTTTACCCCTCTTCTTTTCTGTCAAGATCCTGAATATGTTCAAAACAAGTGTGGCGAGAGAGGAGCCTCCCGATCATGAAGATCATACCACGACCACACTGCGCATCACCACTTTTCTTTCGCGATTTGCCACACCTTTTTCCAAATATATTGAAATTTTAGGGACCGACCTAAATTGTTCCATTTTAACTACAGGTCAGTCTAAGTTACACAAAAATTACTGTTGCGACCAGTTTTCCGGCTTTTTTCCCTTCTAAATGCTCCAAGATGTTATAATGAATTTTTATATGCAGGTATACATTAATGAGTTACATTTTGTTTTAGTTCGTTGACTTTTAATGGAGTTGTGCCCCTTTAACTTAAAAAAAACCCTTTTAAGATCAGTTTTCCGGGCTATTTTCTAAACCCCTGAAATAATGAACTGATTTTATATACGTAGGTGTATATTAATGAGTTACAAATCGAGTGGAAGTTTTTTCCCCGGTTTGTTATGTGCGACCAGTTTTCTGAACGCCTTGAGATATTAAAATGATTTTTTTTATGCAGGTGTATATTACTAAGTTACAGATTGAGTTTGAGTTTTGTTCCGGGATTTCCTACATTAGGCTTTGCTGCAGGCGGGGACATTCTTGTCGTGCCAAGTTCCAACGACTTGTAGCATACACGGAATAAGACTGAATGGCCTATACAACGTTTCCGGTGGATATTTTGATAACTCAAGAGATCAACAAAAAAAAAACCCTCTCAACTGTAACTCTTACCTCTTAGAGTTTCCAGGATCTGCCTATTGCTTACGGAGGCCAAATAGTCCCAGGGTATAAAGATAATGACCAATATATCACTTGTAAAGGGATGCTGCAATCGATCGGCGGATCCCACCAGAAAGGTTGCAAATCCAACAAATGGTTTTATTACTTTTTAGATCTAGAAATATTAGCCTTCTCCAATATGTTTGTATGATTAGGAAGAACATTTATTCACTGAGAGAGATGGAGAGATAAAGGGAGAGAGAGACGCAAGTATCTATACTGAAGCATTCAGATGCATTAAATCAGTTTGGTATATGGATAGGATTCTTTATAACAATTGCCAAGTCCAAGACGCCCTCTTTCTTATCGTGCAACTACTGGAGCGGTATCACAATTGCTGAGAGTAGCTCCATAATTATGGAATTTACGGAAAATTTGAAAAGCAGTATATGGGCTCCAAATGGCTGTTAACGGACTTTGTGGGGGCAATTGGTTGTAAATAACATCCCCACCCCCATTAACGATTTTCCTCAATCATCATGTTAAGATTTCCTGTTTGATTTATACCTGAAAGTATTACATGCATCTTCCTTATTGGAAAACAGAAACTTGAGAGGACTTCGTTTTGGCTCAAGCTCATTGAAAGCCATGTACTCAGATTTGAAATTCTGTACAAACTCCATATCAAGTTTAACTTACTGATATATATTAATCAGACTGAGATATAGCAAAACAGGAAGAAAAAAAGGGAGGGGGGGGCTTTGAAGAGAGAGACAGGGAGAGTGGGAAAAAGGAAAAAGATTTTGATATTCAATATAATGTATTCAATGCTATTAGAACTCGATCTACTGCGCGCGTTCGATTCATACCACAATACGAGAGTAGGAAGACACAAAGGTACACTGGGCAGTGGCGATTATCAGATTCGAACCATCGCACCGCTAATACAATGCAATAGGATTCGTACCATCACACCCCTAATACAATGCAAAAGGATTCGAACCATCGCACCGCTAATACGATGCAATAGGACTGCAAGAATCCATCCAAATCAAACGCGCCACTGAAGTACGTGATCCAAACCAAGCTTTGATCACATGAATAACTGCATGCGTCTAAACAAAACAGTGTACTTACAAACTGAACAAAACATTCAACAATTCCTACTTAGGACCGTGAGCAGACATGAAGAGGTATTGTAGAATTCCTCCTGGGGAATGCGAACCTCTGAACTACTTGTGCACATAATTTTGTTGTTTATCTGTAATATTTGCATGTATATATAATACAATTGGTCTGGATAGCTCGGCATCTGACGTGTAATTTAGGGGTCCCTGGTTAGATTTCCGGTCCAGCCATGGTTTTCCTCCTTACCTGTCACATTTGGCGCTGTTGACCACCCCTATAGCTAGACTTGCAGGTGATAGTCCTGCTTGGGTTAAAACAAATCTTGGTTGTGTCATCGAAGTCAAAGACAATTTTTAGGACTACATGATATCAGCCTGGATCGATCAGTGGTTAAAGCACCTGACTAGTAATGTAGGGGTCCTGGGTTCGATTCCCTGTTTAGCCCCACATTTTCTCAGTTCCCATAAAATTGGTACTGTTGGACTTACAGGTTGCCCTGCCAGGGGGCGAAAAAAGTTAACTGTTTACGTGTCTTCGAGGGGTATATGTTATATTCAAATTAAGCTATAGCACCTGACTAGTATTGCAGAGGTCCAGGGTTCGATTCCCAGTCCAGTCCTAAAATTATCTCCTATTCTATACTACAATGTACAATTATCAGTCGATCTCAATATGAGGTAATACACAGTTTTAAGACATGAAAATTACAGTAGATCGAAAAAATGCAACTCTTTGTTATGTAACATTTCTGGGAAAGCCTGACTGAAAAGCTGTAGGATGATATTCAACTAAAGGCTACTTCATTACATAATTATGTAATACGATGACGCAAACCGTGTTACAGAACTGTAGGATGTGCCACGTGACAAGATTTCAAGCTGGCTACTTTGTGAAAATATAGAATCTTTACCTCAATTTTCCATATGAATGTGCATGTAAGGCAAACACTTAAGTGGCTCTGTATAGTTGATAAAATAAAGATAAGAATGGACATTAGCTCAGTTTCCTCAACATGATTTTTTTTCTGTAACAGAACATTTAAATGAAATATCATCGGAGTAAAATTACGAAAATGAATTTAGCAGACGGAATTGCCTCATTGGGTTGGACAGCTGGAGGCTCAATTCCTCCGGATTCTTCAGAAAATAGTACGTAGCGTTTGTGCGTCTCTTCTGATAAGGCAAAGCGGATAGAATTAATGTAATTAACATATGGGGGAATGAATAACAAACTTCAATTCAAACAGGAGGATTTTTCAAAATCATTTTGATGTCTGCATTTCTCCTTCTAGGATTTAGACAATTTGGTGCTTCCCTGTCAAACTTGTCTCATCAAAAATGCAAATAAATTGAAATCCATGCCAAACATGCCGTATTTTTGGTTAAATAGTGAAAGCTTGTATTCGAATGATATTGAAGTCATTTTAATCAAACCAGATGGTTTTGAAAAAAAAAAAAATACAAACCAAGATAAATCCCGCACTGATAATACGACATTGCAGATAATATGAACATCACATTCAACTGAATAATTTACTTTTTAATTTTAGTCGCTGAATAACCTTAGAAATCTAACAGTTACACTACATCACGTGTATACTAAAATGTACTCACACGCTGGGAAGGTAGAACAACGCTTAAGGGCGCAGTACTTGTATTTTCGTCTTTCCATCGTACAGAATTAACTGCCTTAAAATCTAGTCACTTTCATACGTATGAAGTCTCAAGCCAAATATTGCTTTCCAGGGAAAACGAAGTTAATTATGATATACGTGATGTAACGCAATTAGTTCACAACAAATGCAAAACAAGCAAGCAAAGACGGTCCATGTGGTTTTGTAAGAAGATACTCGATCGTTCTAGAGCTAAAAAGAAATAAATTCATGACCACCATAACATCGATGTTCACAAAAGAACAGGCTATTGGACAAAGGATGAAGGAATTATCTTAATCGATTGTCCTTATATTTTGTTTAGCTCATTTTCCAAAAGAGATTATAGATGTAGCTTGTTCCAGAAACAGAATGAAAGAACAGGGCGGTTTGAGTGTTGATTAACCCCGAATCGACATTTCATCAGGACACATTCCTTCCGCTGGCTGGAGTTTTCTGATGGGAAAAGCTCTCGCGTAAAACCAAAGGGCTCAAAACTATCTATCATCCGGAAAATATAAATATTTATTGTTTCTAAATGAGGAGGGACATCTTTACTTGATCGAGGGTTAACCTACAGTTCAGTTTTTGAATTTTAGTTTCATACCGTAAATTATTTTCTCATTTTGAACAGAAAAGGAGGACCGTTTAGAGTCAAGAGAGATAAAGCTTCAAAAATAAATAATTTACGAATGAAAAAATTCTTTAAATACATTCGGAAATCAGATTTTGTCCTTGGTTTCTTATCACTTATGCAAATTATTCGTTGTGCTAGCCAGACAAGTAAACATAAAAACAACTACTTACCGCAATATTCATTTCTAAAGCAATGCTTTAGCTTGGTAGAACAGCTGAATATTGCTTTCAATCCGTGAACAACCTGTACATTTTTTATGATTTGTTTGTATTGAGATGTGTGGCTAACAGAAGGTCGGAAGAATGGCAGTTTTTGCTGTTCTCATTTTTCACGGAATCTCCGTGCCAAAACTGATAAACTGCTGAAATCAAGCGATAATGCGTCATTTATTCCACATGTACGTGATCCATGTCCAATATCGGTATATCTATAACGAATTCAAAGTTTTATTAATCTCGAACGACTCATATAATGAACTTTGACCCGAGGGTCTTCCTAAAAATTTGAATTATTCACAACCTTTCTTTAATTCCTTTATTTGTCAAAAAAAAAAAAATATGATAATGCTTAAACATTATTAAAAGCGTTTTAGGATAGAATTTGTAATTATTTTACCCTAATTAGTGTGAGCTATAGGATATACGATATCCCATAATTCATCACTGGGGCTGTTCAGGTGCATATGTAATTGTTCCTCGTTAAGAATTGTTGATGCTGGCTACTTATTTAATATAGAATAGAGTCACTAATATTATAACTTGTCTCAGAAGACTTCCCACATATCGTATTTTAACCATCATGAACTTTGGTGTACGGTCGACCTCTTTAGCGTTGAAGATGTTGTCTAAACTCCCTTTAGCCGACAGCTTAACACAAATCTCCAAACGCTCCATCAGGCAGACCGATAATCAGCTTCATAATGCAGCTTTTTGTTAACCTGATACAACGTTAACATCTCTTGGAGCCAGGCAGCAAACTGTGAATTGTCTTCCTCTTTTATTGTTTTGTTCATTTTGATTGTCCGAAAGGTCGTTAAATTCTCTTTACGCAAAACGACAAATGACGAAGCACGATAGAAATGTGTTTTCTTCTGTAAACTGACAAAATTAAAAACGTGAAAAATAGAACATAAAAAAACTTAAGTCTTTTTATATTGATGAAAAAGATGCCAAATTTATCTCCCCATCCCATTCAAGTCCTTCTGTATGGGAAGCAATCACGTTTTAATCGCAATTAATATTTCGCTATAACCTCCATGCCTTTCAATCTTGCAACATTTGGTACTGATGGGAAATATTTGAATAGGTCGACCTTATTTGAATCGACCTAGAATAAAGTTCAGTTTGCGTGGCAAAATCGATCATGATTGATCTCTAGAGATAGAAACAGTCATCATAAACTTCCCGCGGATTTAGCACTATGTAAACAAAGGGGGGAATACAAAACAGAAGACAATTATCACTTTTAAACTGTAGCCCACAATATATCGAATATGTTGTAATATATCGAATATGTTGTGACGTAGTACCCATATACTATATGTAATAACAGGTGCTAAATATAGACAAAAAGATGGCTGCCACATTTCTTTGAATATTTCTAGACATCTTCTCAGTTCTTGTTGACTTGTAACTGGACTTTACTACTGCCCCATATATCGATTTTAAGTGATGTATACTCCTGGGACCATATCTCACCGTTTCGTATGTAGTCTCTACTCTTATGTAAATAGCGCACGTGCTTATTTTGCTGACATGCGCGGACATCTTCAGTTTCAAACAACCTATTGTGTTTCTCAGCATTTCCTCCAACTTGTTCCCAGCTTTCCTACGCAACTTGATTAAAAAACTAAAACCTTGGTACTTATTATACTATAGTAAAAATATCGAAATAGTTGATACTCTCATGGCACCAAAACAATCACTCAAGAACGTTGATACATTAACTCACTTTACTCTCCACTTACATATGATTACACCTTCCCCCTGTTCATTAAAGACCCGGGGGGGGGGGGGGGTCTTCCTCTATACATTGGTATACACAGACGTGCCGCTGGTATGGGTCGCTTTTTTGACAAGTCAGAATAATCATATGGGGTCCATTTTCATCATCTGTTATATCAATGGTAGACAATTAATATGCCAAGTTTACATCAAATATATACGCTGGAATTCAACCTCTTATAAGATTTGTAATCATGAAATATTATGACATTTTCCCGAAATATATATACAACCCGGTATAATTACCATATGCACTACTTGCATGGGCGGCAACTATACATGAACAGGTCACATATATATGATGGGTCAGAATTTTCAACGCGAAATATATGAATGGGTATGGTTTCAAAATAATGAATATATTTATGGGGGGGTGGTTTGAAAACTCAGCGGACGTCGTACCCAAAAGTATAGGTTGAGACCCCCCAGGATTAAAGATCAAATGTACGCCGTTGACTTTATTGGGTCCAGGGCAAAACTTCTGTGAAATATTCCAATCCATGTACTCAGTAAAATGTTATGGCCCGAACAATGGGCATTGTGACCTTGCCCTTTGACCAATCACCTTGGCTCATGGTCATGACACTTTCTCGGGTCCAGGGCATCAATTATGTGAAATATTGATCAAATCTACAGAGAGGGTGCATAACAATTGAGAAATGGGCAAACACGACCCCCTGGGTATATCAGAGATGTGATTAAGTGCCGAGGAGCATGTTGACCGGTCACCACCCGCTTGAAAACTTGATCAGAGGAACAATCCGCAGTCAAATTCAGTATATAAAGACTGGCCTAACAATAATATTGGCATGAAACACGCCAGACAGCATTTGACATGATGACTGGCTATACTGTCAAACTAGATCGTTGTAACGACCATAGAATTCGCGAAATACTGACGTTAAACGTGACTGTTGAAACCCCTGTAACCCATTTTCCTCGATTTATAAAATGATCATACGCAGAACAAGCTAGAAATGTATCGTATGGAATGTAATTCATTCCCATGGTTTCTCAATTAAGTCCAAAGTGGTGGTTAACATTTGTATAGAGGTATATTGGTAGGGGTAATATATTTCAACTGTGAAAAATCTCACAAATTTTAAAAGTCTGCATGTAACCCTTGAACATAGACTTGAAA
>CAJDSM010019724.1:0-29183 GCA_903981925.1 Ostrea lurida
AGTGATATACGTTAACTGTATACTAACCCCTCCCCTGGGGCTAGTAAACCTACTTTGATATATATTTTACCATAGGCACACATTAGTTCCTAAAAATACAGATCTAATGACCCCATTTTGCTTTTTGGAGGAGATATAGTACAAAAATCTAATTTTATTTTTCAGCTACTAAGATCACCCTATGATGACGACCTGTGCTTCAATAGAAAAAGCTGTGATGTGGTAAGTTATAATTACAATAGAAAAAGCTGTGATGTGGTAGTTATAATACAATAGAAAAAGCTGTGATGTGTAAGTTATAATACTGTAACAAATGGAAAAAAAAACACCTCCCCCAACTCATCTTGCAATGTTGTTGCTTGATAAAGAAATAAGTTGTTCCAGGATGTTTTATGCCATCAATATAACAGTTTTTGTCACTTCCTTTAAAACCTTTTAATAAAATGATAGAAAAACTGGGTTTTTTTTTGTACCATTCGGCAAACATTTAAGAACATTGTGATTCAGATACAACCCTTTACACAGCCATTCATTAGCTGTGATTGGCTGTGACTGTGTCATCAATTTTAACCATTTCTCCATTATTTCATTCAATATCCATTAAGTGATGGTGGAACTCTGGATAGATAATCATTTCATTAAGAAGAGTGTGGGTATACCGGTAGTTTCAATGTTCTGGTATCTTGCTGATCATTGGGAGGAAAAAATACCATGACATTGAAAGCTGAAGACACAAGCAATCAGCCTTCCCAGAGATATAAGATTATCAATGAATTATTTTAGAAAAAAGTTATTTGATGAATAACATTCGTGCAATTCTTTGAAATTATCTGAATCTATGTGATACAAAATTTGCACTAATTACAAGATTGGTACTTATATATTAAAGAAATTCATGAGTTAAGTCATTGTATTCTATCAGTGTGTAGAGAATATATATTCTGCAAACCACCATATGATATTTCCCCCCAATTTTTTCACCCTAAAATGTAATTTCACATCTCCCCTTGTCTGCAAACTTTTCCAATAAGATTTTGTGGTACAAAATTTGAACAAGCATTATTAATCATTAGTTTCTAATTTTGATTCTGTGTTTTGTCTTTTTTGTTAGAAAGTACTGCCATGGTACATATATAGATGATTATTGGTACATCAATTTCCTTATTTTATATGTATTGGGAATACCTATACTAATTCAAATTTATCTTGCAGTGCTGGAAAATGTGTGAACATCTTGTCCTTAAACCAGAGATATATTCCAACATATGCAACTATGGAGATAAGTGTGTAAGGCAACATTTTTTATATTACTAATTATCTGTAAACTTGTGCATGTTATTAGAATTTATACCGGTATGTGACAAATGAAATTCAGCTGCAATGTATTGGGCACATGTATATATAAACTATAGATTATTAAAATCCAGAAAAGAATGTATTGTTAGAAATATCATGAATGTAGCACAGATAGATTGTCTGACTTATTTTTCTGTTAGCTTCGTTTTTAGCTTCAATTCATTAATTGGAAACTTATGAACAGTCTGAGTTAATGTGGAAAACCATGAATCATATTAGAGCAGACCTACTCAGATGCAATATTTTGATTCTCAGCTCAATACAGATGAATGTAATTGTAAAAATGAAGTAATGTGGCTAGTTGATAGGTTCCAAGTTTTCTAGCTCTTCCATGAAATTTTGTATTAATTTTTTTTTCTTTCCTTTCTCTTTTTCTTCAGCAAAAAGGATGCAAAGTAGCATGCCACTTCAAGACAAATATTTCAAATACAGGTAAATATTAAGTTTCTGAGACCTCTCATCTTTCCAGTACTGTAAAATGAGAATATTTGGCGCAAACATGTTTTAGCTAGTGCAATCAGCAATGAAAAACTTTTTGCGCAAACTTATTTAGCGCAATGATACCACCTGGTCAATAATTTAATGTTGATGAAAATCCTTTTATAGCATACAAATTGACAACTTAATTTAGCACAATCGTACGTCTGCACTAAAGGGCTAAAATAAATAGTACGCTAAATATTCTCGTTTTACAATATCTTTTATCTAGCTTGCATTCACCGTCTCATGTATATACAATGTAACTTTTTGCCCCTTTCCAAGAAGAGACAGTTTGACCTTTAATCTATTAGATTAGTACTAACAATTACTTTCTTAATAAGATTTAACATTTTAACCCCATTTCCACGAAGAGAAAACTTCGAGTTCTCTTTTATGATGCACTTTCTTCACCAGAAATTACTAAACGATTCTGTTCACATGACCAGGATTACTGTCCAAATCCAATTAAAACAACTTCTTCACTCTTCTTACAGAAGAAGATAAAAAAGAACAGAGAGACACATTAAAGCTGCCCTAACTTTCATTATTTTGGGTTGTTCTCGTTTTGGGTTGTCTAATTGGTTAGACTTTTTATGTGGGAATCATGAGAGAATTAGAGGCAAAAAGTAATTATTACACAGAGATAATCTATACGTTTGTGTCAATAGATAATTGTACTCGTTGATGGTGTATTCCAGACAAGCAATGTCCAAGAAGAAACATTTACCTTCGCCGTCTGCCTTGGGAGTTGTCCAGTGCACTGGTTGAATTCTTCCTTTAAATTAGTTTTCTTTTCCCCCTACATATAGCTTGGCAACTCCTAGATATGGCCAGTTTGATTGCTGGAGAAGATAGACTTTGATAAGATAAAGAGGGAAATTAAAACATCAGATTCTGCTAGGGGGAAGGGCTTCAGGGTTTACTGACCAGTGTCTGGCAGATAGTTGAATATTACTTATGTTTTGCCAAAATACATGTAAGATCAAGGTCATTGATAACTTCAATACAGCCATTTTGCAATGGTTTCACGAATGAGTTGCAGTGGTCAGTGCAACTCCCCAATGACCAGCGACCTTTACACTGAATTACTTAATACTATGATATTGTGATCTCTTTTAAATAAAGATTAAGCAGACTACTTTCATTGAATTTTTCAGCTTCCCCATCAATTTCACACTGGTCGTTTAGCGTGGACCCAGTAATGGTGCCTTTTAAGAGTACACAAAAAATAGAAATAGCATGGGCCACACCCACCTCTGATCAGGCCTCTGGGAATCGACAGGCCTTTGTGTACGTTCTGATGGCGAAGGAACCAGTGGGTACTCCACAAACGAGAGCATGGACCGAGGTCATACAGGTAAAGAGAGAGAGAAAAAGAGAGAAATAAAGAAAGAGAGAAGAGTCTCAGAGAGAGAGAGAGAGAGAGAGAGAGAGAGAGAGAGAGAGAGAGAGAGTCTCGATCAGGCAGAAAGAGAGAGAACAAGTAAAAGAGAGAGAGAATTCAAAAGTACATTGTAAATGTGAAGGCTATTCCGGTAGATTTGATAATAATTATGCACTGACTTCTTTCTCCATTCATGCAAAAAATGCTATGTACAATGTGTAAAAAAATAGGTACAGTTTTTACCTGCGTCGCCAACGGCGAAAGCAGGTCTAGGAGTCGGGTCACTCCATCCGTCTGTCCCAATAAACTTGTCATCGCAACTCCTCTGAAACTACCCAACCAAATTCAACGAAACTTAGTATACATTAAGAACATCATATGTAGTTTTGCATATTAGCAGGAAATATTGATCCTCTAAATTTTATAGAAGTTATGCCCTTTCAAACTTAGAAAATCGTCATTTATAAATGATCTTGTCATCGCAACTCCTTTGAACTACTTAACCAAATTCAACGAAACTTGGTATACAGTAAGAACATCTTATGTAGTTGTGCATTTTAGCAGGAAATATTGATCCTCTAAAATTTTACGGAAGTAATGCCCCTTCAAACTTAGAAAATTTGCAAAAATCCTCATAAATGACGACCTTTTGAACTAACAATATTTCAAAAATCATCATGTATTAGCTTATCATTTCAGCCTATTTCAGAAATTCATATGGTTTTTAGGGGATTTTTAAATACCATGCTGAACTGACAGAAATTTTTATTACAAAATTTTATAAATGATACACTAGTAGCTGCGAGTGGCGCAGGTCCAGACATCATTAGGTCTCACTTGTTACCTAGGATAATTGTGGAGTTTTTTTACTTTCAATGATGAACATATCTTTTTTGAAATTTCTTACAAAGAGGCAGCTGAATTCCTAGAGTATTCCAATAATTAAATAAGTCACATCGTACATGCTACTGGGTGTCATTGTGTACGACAATACACAGACATGCATGAGTACACATATACATACATTGATCAGAAGGATCAGGAATTTGCAACTTTTTATCTTGTTTTCTAAAAAAAGGAAGATTATTTTTTTCAATTTGGACTAATAATGTCAGAATTAACTTTATCAAACAGTATTGATTGCAGCTTCTTATCACGTGTGTTGAAGACATTCTGTTTACTCAGGACTGGTCTTATGATAATGATGAAATATAACTTAAAGGCTATTGCAGGGTAATAGCTAATACTTTACTTGCTTTGAATTTCTAGCACATTTCAAGTTCAACTTCATGATAGCAATAAACTGCATCCCTGTTTGCATAACACTATTGAAGTTAGTGTTAGCTCACCTGAGGCAAAGGAGATTTTTTTTTATCAATCATTGCCTCAGACATTATGGTATAGCAAAAACTTTTCACACTTTCACCCTCCTCTCAAGAATCACATTTAGCCAAATTCAATCAAACTTTACATGTAATATTGTCGGTGAAGGGAATTCAGGTTTCTTCAAATGAAGGGCTGTGTCTTTTCCAAACTCAATAATCACATGACCAGAAAAGCTGAACTTTGAATGGTAGTTTCCTTGTATGTTGAAGTTTCTATTTTCTTCAAATTACAACTCCTAGCACCAGAGTGAGGCCACATAGCAGCAGAGTGAGGCCACATGAGGGTTTCGATTTTTACATTGGAATAAACAGATATAGTGAACATTTTTGTAAATATTGTCTTCTCAAGAATCACAAGGACATGTTATGACTGTAGTGGTCAGCAGGATTTGATCTCTGGTGGCCAGATAGCTCAGTTGGTCGAGCACCTGACTGGAGATTCAGGGGGCTCGGGTTCAAATCCCGGTCTGGTCCATTGCATTGTCTCCCTTTCTCATACAAGTATATGGAAAAATTCAAGACAGCATCCTTGATATAGCAATTGCATTTGAGCAAATATCTAGACCCAAAAATTCTGAGTATTTAGAATATACACTTTTTTTTTCGTTTCTGGCCCAGAACATCAGTCCAATATGATCATTGCTATACTGCATGTGTGACCCTTGTCAATATTTCCTTCCATTCTCTTGGTGGAACAGGAAGTAAAGTACCATATACATGTACTAAGCCAGATTTACTCTTAAATTGAGCTGTTTTTGTAGAGCATAATTTGAAAGAGATTAAGCAATAACTTAACGTTCGGACATAAAGCTGTCATAGTAAGATGGGGGGAAGAACTGTCATTCTCCTGTTTTTGATCTGAAAGTTATCAATATAGCGTAACAAATTAAAGGAAATTTGTCATTCCATTCATCATTTTCTTCATATATTTCATTAATATGCACATAAAATATTTCTCATTGCCTTTATCCACAGGACTTGTGTTAATATCCCAGCATATGCATATAGGGGATCTATTTTTGGTGGGCATATTATGAATTTTTTTTAATCTATAAATCCTTGTTTTTATTGGTATTCCATGCAGTGTTAATATTGTGAAGGCAGATCATAATTTGCTCACATTCCTCGTAATGTGTCACCGAATTTTATCTGCCAGCTTTACGATTAAAATAGGCTGGATTCATCCTGTTTGTGAACTCGTCTCAGAACGGCTGTACAACTTGATTCTTATGGAACATGGCAGCCAGTGTGTGTGGCCAGCATTATACACTCATAATCACAGAAATAAAAACATGTCGATTTATTCACTCTCGCGTTTTATTGGAATCAGTAAAACCTGGTTCAGGTGAGTGCGCTCGGGCTGAGCCTCACATGGCTATGGATTATAATATACTACAATACGCACATACTCATCGTCGTTACCTTTCAGTAAGCTGTTGGAGTAGGTGATGAAAAATGCCCGAGCTTTCCACCTGTTGCTGTGAGCTTCAGCCTCATTGCTAGCCCAGATGCTGAAACAGCACTCGAAATATTTAGAAAACATACCACTCTAATGTTTCAATATAGCAGATCTACCAAATATCAGGCTGTTTTTACCTCTGTCTGGTGCTCTCCTCTGAAGGGTCTTCTTATCATTGTACAGATACAAGAAGTGGCTGACTGGCAAAACTTAGTACAGCCGTAATGGACTTTTCATGACTGGCCCTCATCATTACAGTGCTTTTTTTCCTCCCCAATAATCCTCTAGTTTCCTCATTATTAATATATCTCATTAATGAAGTATCCACTTGAAGCATAACAAACATCAAACCCTTTTTTATTGCACTTGATGTTGTAATCGAAATAAAAATCTGCCCTATCTCTGAACTACCTCCAACAGAGCTGGGATCGACTGATGTTTTATTTTGCGAAGATTTTCTTTAAACTTGATCAAAATTTCAAGGCCAGTTTGTATTATTGGTGAGGCTTGACAAAGCAGTTTTTATTAATAAAGATTTTATGGCATGAAAATCTGATTCCATATTATAGATGTAGGGTGATCTATTTGAAATAATACGAGTGCTGGGTAAATTATTCGTGATCCTCCCGTACCAAGTCTGAAGGCAAAATATCCAGGGGTGAACGGTGCACTTGATTATGAAATGAATTTATTTATATGAACATGCGATTTGTGTATTAACTTCATAATGACATTGGATCAAAATGCATGGAGGTATAAATTTGATTCAAAGTAAAAATGTTGATTGGGGGATATTTTGTAGTAGGGATTCTTAAAACCAAATGTTCAATGCATTTTGTTGAATTCTGAATATTCAGTTAATATGCATATTAATTGGAGCACTCTTAAATCGCATTCGTAAAGCCTTATTTCTATAAATGCTATTGAAGCATTTAAGAATTTCTTTGATGTTAAAGTTGTATTGAATTAATTAGAAACAATAACATATTGCCAAGAATTGATAAAGATTAACCTTGGGAGAATGACATTCAGCTATATACACTGCTACGTTTGTTGGCGGAATAGCAGAGTTGTATTGATCGGCCTGTACATTGGGTGACCCCTGTGAGAGGGAGCAATACTATGCTGCTTTTGTCACTCATGACTTGTGATTTAGGGGTAGGGGTGGTCAGCTGGTACACATTACTCCTGAAGGGTGTCGCGTGAATCCTCCGTCTGCCGCGTGTATCCTCCGTCTGCTGCTCACTGTCAACACTCATCAGCGGAACATGACTGTCAGGAACTGTAACACTTTTTCGTACCTTGCTTGGTGCATGTGGAGAAAGTTTCCTCTCATCCAGTAATCATTGTAGAATAGTGCGCACTTTTCTATCCTTCTGGAGTGATTTTGTACCTTAGTCATGAAAATGGGTAGTCTGAATTGATAAGAGTGAGTGGAGGGGGTGCACTAAGTGAAGTGGCACAACATGAATCGACACATGTCAAGTCAAGTGTAATTTTACTTTTTCTTAAAACATTTTACAGTCACTTTTTTCTACCAAAAACAAAAATGTATTTGTCTAATTATTTAATTAGACTTGGTTTATATGATGCATTTCGAAAGTAAACAAAAGTACTACTAGCTTTTATAGGAATCTATCACAGGGATTTTGTCTAAATCCACACAGGGTCTCGAGGCATTTAGACACCGACTTTGTCGTGTTTCACTATTGAAACCAGTGTCAGTCTATAATGAAATACATGTACAGTTGAGGTATCTCTTGAATACCACGTACAGTCGAACCTCGTTATCTTGAACTTGATGGGACAAAGAAAAAACTTTGAGATATCAGTGGATTCAAGATATTAAGGGTAAAATTACTTAGAAAATAGGTGAATGGGACTTCTGAACCACTTCAACATAGCCATGGTATTCAAGATATCAGAGTTCGAGATACCGAAGTTCAACTGTATATGTCGATGTGAGTGGAAAGTCCCTAGTACATTTCCTTTTATAAGTGCTTTAACCTCAATATCTCGAACCCTTGAATATCTCAAGCTTTTTTCTCCCATTGAATTCCAGATAATGAGATTTGACTGTACTCACTATTCCAATATATATAATGACACACCAAACAATAGTGTTGACATCATTATGTATAATGGCTGTTTTAACTTTCAGACTGAAAAGCAAAGAAAGTTCAATAGGATATTACAACATTTTAAAAAACATCTAAATTTTTTATGAAGTTTGACATCCATTATCCTAATATTAATATGAAACAGTGTGCATGCAGACAAATTTCTCTATTTATTGCTTTATTATCAGAACAATAGATGACAAAAAATAAGATATGCAACCATGCAGCAGCAACACTTATCTGCATTGTGAATTAAGTATGAAGCTTGGTGATCGAATTTAGAATACAGAAATAAGGATTGAACCTTTTACTCAGTAGTCAAAGTAAAAAATTTTGAATTGTTACAAGCCATGGCTCTGTTATACATACTGAGTGTTGTGAAATGTCTGAAAAAAGAATGAAAATATGACAATGAACACTTAGATAAAACGATCTTCAGGCTTACTCCCCAAAGATTATGAAACCACTCCTGGATTGTTAAGTGCATAATAAAGGAAGATATCTTTACAGCATTATATTGCCAAAGGATCATTGTCATAATTATACAATAAGATTCTTCACTAACAATTGTGTGTAAAGGCAGAAAAGTGCAGACAATTGTATTAATGCTTCCCGGGAAATGCAACCCAGTTCTTAAATAGAAAGCTCAAATGGTTTGTGTCTGTTTATTAATTGTTTGACAACATCTCTTGTATTATGAGTATATTTACCTAGATATGAAGAGAGGAAAAATATCCGTTACTATTACACACACAGCCATTTGCAGGTACAGATGCCCGGGAATTATACTTGATACTGTTGTTTGGGGAATTAAGGATCATATGAATCTTGTGTTCCTTGATTAGTAATGAAGTCATCAAGACATTACTTTAGCTTTTCCCTCTGTATGCACAATCATTTTTTAAAGTTTTCATTTATTGTCATACCTTGGGAAATTTTCTTTCTTCTGCAGAAGTAAAACATTTGGCTGGTTCACGCTGGATTAACTAATAAGCCTACAATATTTAACTTGATCTTGTTCACACTGCAGTTTTCAAGTGGATTAAATTTGCGCACTTTAAAGAATTTAGAAATTATGCTGAACAATAAGAATTGGGTCAATATTGATTTTATTTTAGTGTTCAATTTTGATGTACTTTAAGTAACAGCTAGATGCTATTGAACCCACTTTAGATATACACTGTACTTGGTCTGGTTAACGTTAATCCACTTTAAATTCACACTGTACTTGATGCAAGTAAAGTAAACCCACTTTAGATTCACACTGTATTCAATGATCTGGGTAAAGTTAACCCACTTTAGGTTCACACTGTACTTGATCCGGGTAAATTTAACCCACTTTAGATTCACACCATACTTGATCCGTGTAAAGTTAACCCACTTTAGATTCACACTGTACTTGATCTGGGTAAAGTTAACCCACTTTGGATGCACACTGTCTGTATACTTGATTCATATTCACAACGTGTGTGTATGCATTATAAGTTAAATATAAGTACCGTATTACTTGAGTTTACACAAATTACTAAACATGGTTACACCAAATGATTTACTTTTTTTTAATACATAAAATTCTTATAGAATATAAGGGATTAATTAATAATTGCTGCAAAATTTCACGATCTATAAAGGTTTCCTCATGACTAGGTAGGGGGGTTGTCATTGTAAAAGGGGTAGTTTTATTCTTTTCTGGCACCAGCTAGCTTACAGATATGAATTTTGTTATTGAAGTATTGTGCATAAAGAATGTTGTGACGTGTTGTAAAATGTTACCATCTGTGATATACAATTATGATATATCTGTCATTTTGGATGAAAATAGATGCACACTGCATTTCATTCACATTGATTGTTTATGATGTTGTTTTGTTAATCCTAATATTACTGAATGATTTTTGCAAAGTTGTTTGGCAAGGATCATCTCTGACTTTCAGTGATACAGGTTCGCTTGTACAAATCTGCGCAGCATGAAACAGTGGTTTCTTCTATTGCTCCTGTCATAACGGGATATTTTTGTTCAGAGTTCTGTCTGTGCCGAAACATAAAAGAAAATAAAAGCAGAGTCATTATGATTTAAGGATTGTTAGTTTATTGAGACTTAAACTGAAGAACAAGAGTCGGAATGGTTGGGGATTGGATGTTGTTGATACCTATAACACGTGTAAGCAATGGATCTGTCACAGATGACTGCACAATCATACCTCATTACAGTCTGCTGATGGACAAAGATTTCCTTTTTTCTTTACGGGGAATTACCTGCTTCATTTGACGTGCAGACACCTTGCAGTGCGGGCCACTCTGCATGCTTCCTCTCAAAATTCTCACTATAGTTTTTATTTGGAAGATAATAGATAAAACGTCCTTCCAGTTTCTCAACCAGATCCTCCAGTTTCTGGAGGAAAATTCAACACTGTGAACCAGAAAACTTTTTTTTTTTTAATTTTCAAAAGATATTTTTGGTAAAGGTAAAAAGATCAGCTAATCCACTTTAGCAGAGGTTTTTTTTCTCTTCTCCTCTCTTTCTTTCTCTCTCTCTCTCTCTCTCTCTCTCTCTCTCTCTCTCTCTCTCTCTCTCTCTCTCTCTCTCTCTCTCTCTCTCTCTCTCTCTCTCTCTCTCTCTCTCTCTCTTCTCTCTCTCTCTCTCTCTCTCTCTCTCTCCCTCACTCTTTATATTTTAAAAAAAAAAAATTCTTCTGAAAATCTAGTTTTGTGTATTTTTATCAGCATAGTCCCACGTAATGGTACCTGCTCCCAGTCTCTGTAATTTCCACCAAAATCATTGTTGGAGCCAGATAATTCCACTTTGGACTTAATGGGACAATTTTTCTTCCTAATTAGATTATGCTCAGTCCCATCACAGTATCTGATGGTGACTTCCAGAAGCTTGGTACCATCAATAGAAAACAAAGAGAAATTATATATATTGTGTTTTGCAAGTGGTCAATAAATTTTTGTTACTGCTTGGATTGAGAAATTATAGAAGATGATGCCGATTGTATGATCCATCTGTCTGTGTATATCACTTTGTTTTCTTTTGCTTCCTTCCCAATCCTTTGAACACTTACTGTAAAAGATTTTTACAAAGATTTGAAAGAACGATATCCAACAATCTGTAATTTGTATAAAATCCTTGTCTTTACCCTCAAGTGGGTGTTTTTACGTAAATAAATGATTAGGTTCTCTTTGCAATCTCTTCAAATTTTATACCACTTGAAAATTAGCCAAATTTATTTTTTCTCTATGCTGAACATAGTTGAGGCATGTCTATGCACTTGAAAGTTTTTCATCATTCTGTGTTTGTAGTAGCCTATACGTATAATAATTTGTCTTTGCAGACGGCGTCTAGGAATGTGGTATTGAAGAGGGAGATTCTACTCCACAGTTCGGAGTTTTGGTTGATAGCTGTTACAGAGAATGGCACGGCCTCAGATGTCCACTTCCAGGAGAACAAAAAACTGATTACAGGTTCTCATTTCAGTTCATAAATTTAGAATCATATTGCTTACCAATAGCTTTTCTTCCCTTTTTTGTATTTTGTTTTTTGTTTTCTACAGATGAATTTAAAACAACATATGACAGCAACATAACTTATGCTAAATTATATTATATAAATATATTAGCTCTCATTGGGTGTCCATCTTAAAGATGGGAATAAAACATGTATCAATGAGTCAGAGCATAAAAAGTAGGCACATTTATTTTGGTAACTTATATTATTAGAATTTTCCCAGAACAACACCTGACTGTGTACTTGTATAGGAGGTATAAATCGGTGTCTTTTTTTCTGTAGAGGTAATGTACCCACCTTCAGCCTCGCTCTCCCAGGACTCGAACCACGGCTCGTCAGTTAACACTCCGATCCGAGTCAACTTCTCCATCACAGAAGATCCCCAGGACACAACTCTGTCCGCCCTCATCCAGTGGTCCAACCCGCCCATCCCCCTGGGGCCGAACGATTCATACCGAGTCACCTGGTTCCTGGAGGATTGCCAGGTGTGGGATTATTCCCCACCCTGCAATCAGCCCGCCGACCACTTCGCCCACACCGTGATGTACTCTAAAGACAAAGAGGTAATTACAGGGTGGGACAAAAAAATATTGTTCATTGAAGTGTTTTACCAGAGTGAGTAGATTTTAAAGAAGTACTTTTTGACTGTTTGCTGTATTGTTCTCTATGAGAGATAATGCTGATTAATAAGATGTTAGGAAGTGTGATTTACACTATGGATCATCATGATGATGGTTCCAAGAGCTTGGCAGATGTCTTTCAAAACTGAGACTTTGTGACTTTTAATAAGAGACTGAAAGTTTGAAGAGGAGTTATTTCTGACAAAATTCTTATTTTGGAGAGTAAATTAAATTGCTACATCAGGGATGAATAATCCTCAGAGCAAGATTTTAAAAATTATTTGTGACATTCATGCAAGACCTTTTGAGGTAAAGTTGAAAGACGATGAACTCTTCAATTTGGGGTAAAAAAAATAGCTTAAAGTGTGAAGAAAATTTCATAAAACTACTTCTTTTTTTTTTACACCCCTTTTATTTATTTTACTGAATTGTCATTTAGATCTTGTTGAAAGCATCAGGAAAATTTCAAGATTTATGTTTTTTCTTGATTTTTGTTTTAGCCCTCCTATGTTATAAGGTCGCTGATGTACAACTCGCTATACAATTTGGTGGTGGATCTAAACTTAGCTGGTCAGCGAAATAAAAAACGATGGTATGGGGAAGTGAATTTCCGAACTGAGCTTTGTGAAGACGTGGACACAAAGACGTACACAAAGTGTAATCATAACAACATGGACAGTTATAATGGACAGAAAGAATCCACAGAGAAAGAAAAAGGTTAGTATAAATCAGCAATGTACAGGGAGCATTATTCCATTCATCAACCCCTGTGTGTCAAGCCTAACGAGGTATCGCAATTCACTTGTCAAACCTTGTGGTTTATTGATTCTAAACTTGTTTATTTTACACTTAGTGCAGCATGTTTTTATTCATCAACTGTTTCAACCTTGACATTTTCAGAAATAGAGTATGAACTATAGCTTGAGTATTAGTGCTCTCTCTCTCTCTCATCTCTCTCTCTCTCTCTCTCTCTCTCTCTCTCTCTCTTCTCTCTCTCTCTCTCTCTTCTCTGCAGCATACAATGTAATTTGTTTGACCTGTTGAAATTTTATTATGGAAAATAAAACTACATGTCTTATCACAACACACATAGGAATCAAAACATATCAGATAAGACCTATAGTGCAGATCAAGTCTCTCTCCAACAGTCATTACAAAAAGCATTTCAAACAGAAGATATATTTTTTTGGATCCCTCAGGCTTATCGCCTGTGAAGATAAAGCAAAGTCAATGGAGCTCACCCCAAAATTCTGGCACAAGGCAGCACCTTCTTCTAGTACTCTCCAAAAGTGATTCTGATAAATCTCATTTATCTGTAATTTTCACTAATTCTGAGGGAGGGGTGAGGATCTATGGGTAAATTGCTTAATGCAGCTTTCATTTCAAATCAAAACAAACAATTTGGTTACTTTGAGATCTTAAAGATGCTTTCCTTGTCTAATTTAAATTGGAGGAAGTGAGGAAGTATGAGATGGGAACAGTTTCCTTCATCTCTGAGGCATCAGACTAAAATAATTCTCAGTCCGATTCTGCGATTTTTCTATCTTGTATACTGCACCTTAGTCAGAAATTGGAACATGTAACAGGGTATAGAAACTTCTGATCCTGTCGTACACAGCGCACTATTAAATGGGGAACCATGAAAAAAACAAGGGGAAAAAAGGGGAGCAAACTCTTCCGTAAAAGGATATTCATTTTATTTGTTACATTGATTATGGTAAAGTGATTCTGATTGGTTGAAAATGTTTGTATACAAGATACAGTTGAACTTCGATATCTCAAACACTGATATCTCGAATACCATGGTTATGTCGAACTGATTTGGAGGTCCCAACCACCTATTTTCTTAGTATTTTTACCCTTGATATCTCAAATTCATATCTTGAACTTTTTTCTTGGTCCCATCAAGTTACCATAATTATTTTTTCTGAAAAAATTATGAAGAGTCATTTCTTGAAACAAAACATTTGTGCATATATATTTGACTCTTAAATATTAGGGTGAAATTCAAATTAGGGAAATGAGAACTTTTCGGATAACAAGGACTGCAAAGTCTTCATTCAATTGATATATCTAAAATGACATCATATTATTCAGCCATGTTTTTTTTTTTTTCATTTTTTTTGGAAAAGCAGGAATATTTAACAATTTCAGAAAAAGTTTTTCTTTAAAAAGCAAGTATCCAGCAACACATTATATGATACGTAAAGGGATGTTCTAACCACATTTACAAACATCATTTTGCTTGATGTCCATGCTTTTTGTTTTTCGATGCAAACTTGAGGCCTGTTTTTCATCAATTTTGATCAAATTATGATGTAACTTATTTGTTTGTGATGTCATGATCAAAATTAGTAAAGAAGTATTTTGCAGAAAAATACACAGATTTCAATTCAATACATTCTGTACATCTTTGAAACTTTTATTTAATGACATTTCTACTATCATGTTGATCTCTTTACTCTGCAATGCAGTTGAAGCCATTCTTAATTCTTCTGTGGATATGCATATCTATTAGAATAAATCATATCAATTTTAAATGTGAAAACAGATTTTGGTCAGTATTCTAAAACGTTGGGTCTGTTCTTACTAAGATGATTTTCAAGGACAGGACAAACAGTACACATGCAATCGAGACAGTATTGATCAAACATGGTATCCGTAAATCAGTCATAATATCTCAGATACAAGACGAATCCTCGAGAAGATGACTGGAATGTGAAAGTTATTTCAGTACACGAAGAGCAGTGATGCATGTGTACTGTCAGTCTTACAGTATTACGTATGGAGGCGATAAAAAACAAATAACGCACAGGAGAAAATCAACATTAATAATTAAGAATTTCGGTTAAGTTTCCATTGCTTCAATCACAATATCGCAAATCAGGAGGATTATGTATGTGTATGTAAGACAAGTAAACGTGCCTCATCAGAGGAGCTATTGCGATGATTTGAATAATGCTGCCTTTCTCCCCTTGTGCATAGAATTCATCAGCAATATCTCTGATGTCTGCTACTCAACAATCTTCCACGTAAAGAATATGTGATATAAAAATTTGACACCCACTGAGAAAAGAAAATAATACAGAGATCTCCATCAATTTTTGGCACCTTCTGAATTAGTATTACGTCAGAGGTACTGTACATTGTTTTTATTATGTTGTACCCCTTCGCAGGAGATTAATGTCGTCTGCAAAATCTTTTTTTCTTCATTATTTTTAATATGTAAAGCAAAGTTCTGTTTTGAAGATAGTAATAATACATGCTTGAAGCTGATCAGGAAAAGGGGAAAATAAGAAAGTTCATAAATAACTAAATCCTATCTAAGCAGTTGAAAGGGAATGCGTTTCTGTTATCTGATGTCCAGGAATGTTTTTTTTTTTTTCAAGAAAAGAATCAAGAAAATACTTTTAATGTCAGACTTAGCTGTTTGCAGACAGCTTTTCATACATCAAAACCTTGTATTGCATGCCAAGCAGTCATTCCAAGTAAAGACTATAACTTTGTGAATCTCAAGGCAGCACTAACATTAGAATTGTATACACACAATCAGAGATGGAGCTAAGTTCTCTGGTTTAGTGAACTGGGTGTTATCTATCATTAAATATTTTGTCTTCATTTCCTTTGCAAAAACAAGTCACAAGATTTGAGAAAAGTCATTTGCCTGACAGTGTTGATTATTGGCTATATGTTCGTCTTTTATGGCTATTTTGCATGTGGGATTAGGATAATAGTGTAGGATTAAGGATTTGAACTTTTAAAGAGTTACATTAAAGCCTACTGTCTCTGATGGCCTCAGCTTTGTCATATCAGTTGGCTCCTTAAGAAATTATTTCTCTGTTGTCATACCTATTGACTTCGAACTCGGATGACGTTCAAATGCCTCCATGGAATCCATGCACTCAAACTGGCTTCCTGTAAACTTGATCTCCATACATTGTGTTTTGCGTGACGGCAGTGTACTTACACTCTCTCTTTAAAATGTGGGTTTTCTTTAAAATGCAAAAAGCATACTTTGTACGTCATTTGATGACAAGCATCCTCTAAGAGTCATCTACATGTTGCGATTAACCTTAGTAAACTAAACAAGTCATCTTCTCAAGAATCACTGAGCCAGAAAAGTTAAAAGTTATATGAAAGCTTCCTGACATTGTGTACATTAAAGTTTGAATAAATCATGGTCCCCAGGTGTAGGATGAGACCACCACAGTTTAAGATATACATTACTTGTTACAAGCAATTTGATTGGCTGAAACAAGATTGAGCAACATCAATTATTTTGTATAATCTAACTTGCTCTTTGTGACGGTCCTAGAATAATTTAATTTAACTTCTTACAAGCAATTTGATTGGCTGAAACACGATTGAGCAATACATCAATTATTTTGTATAATCTAACTTGCTCTTTTGTATCATCCTAGAATGACGTCACAATGCATTTGACGTTATTGTTTCCACTTTGTTGCATCGGCAAAATTCGTCCGCCTCATGCAAAATTTTTTTATCTCGCAAGTTATTCATCACATAACGTTATTAAGTGCAATTTTCTAAATTAAATTATAAGGAATGAAGCAAATTTTGCCTAGGTTATATCGATATAATCTAACTTGGTGCAGTTTACGCTTTAAATAATCCGCTTCGCGGATTATAAAGCGTAAACTGCACCAAGTTAGATTATATCGTATAACCTAGGCCAAAATTAGCTTATTCCTTAAATGACGTCACAATGCATTTGACGTTGTTATTTCTACTTTGTTGCTACGGCAAAATTTATCCACCTCATGCAAAATCCTTATTATCTCACAAGTTATTCATCACACAAAGTTAAATACAATTTTTCTGAATTAAATTATAAAGGAATGAAGCTAATTTTGACTTAGGTTATACGATATAATCTAACTTGGTGCATTTTACACTTAATATAATCCACTTCGCGGATTATAAAAGCGTAAACTGCACAAAGTTAGATTATATCGTATAACCTAGTCAAAATTAGCTTCATTCCTTAACCCCTTCCCCACAATCACGCACTTTAACGCATATACCTTTGCCCCACAATCACGCACTTTAACGCATATACCTTTGCCCCACAATCACGCACTTTAACGCCACTTTCAATGCGCATTTGTTTCTCAAGCGTTTTTTCATTCATACAGCGAAAATTGATTGCTTTAATTACTGTTTTGGGTTGAAAGATAATAAAGAGACAAAATTTGAGCGACTTATCCAATTTATATAATAGTTGCAAACAGCAGAAAAGAGATATATGGAGGGGAATGCACTACTGATATCGAAGATCCACTGTTTGCCGCTTTCCAGCGACGTGATAAATCTAACGCGATATTCTCGAGGAAATATTCGTGTTTCGTTTTATCTATTTATTTGAGTATTTCATTTTCTGTTGATATATCTAATAACAATACTAATTGTATGGAAGATGATTTTTTAAAAGAAAGCATAATGTTGAAAGGGGGGGGGGGGGGGTAAAAACGCATCCCGAATTACACCACGAATTTCGTGGTATGTAGGAGTAATGGTTCATATATCAAAGAAAAGTAGGGGTAACGGATATATCTAAAAGCATGTAAAATATTTATGTATACTGCCCCTCGGCGTACCGATTAATCCCTACCTGCCGTGTGGAGCCGGGTACTACTGTAGAACTGGGGCCAAGACAGCGGCACCCATGCCAGAACTCGGACGCTTACGAGTGTCAGTCGGTCACTCTGTCCGGAACAGTCCACAGAGCCCACGAAATGCCCGTCAGGAACCTACTCCAATACAAACCCGACTGATAGACATGACAGACTGCACACCGTTGTTACCAAAGGTATTTAATTCCTGACATTCACGGTGTGTAATGTTCACTGCATTGTGTTACCTGTAGTGTGTCAGAAGGTAGATTTTCTGTAAGCTGGTACTACCATATATACTCGCCTATAAGTCGGTTTTTTGGGAGTAAAATTTTGGTCCAAAAGTCTATGTCCGACTTATAGGCGAGTCCTAGGGAGATCAGTATTTTTCTAGTCGGTGAAATGTACCAATGTTAAAATCAACTCCGACGATTATCACGTTCATCGTCCAGACAAATTAGTCTGGACATAGAAATATAAACAATACCATTTGACTCAGGTAAATAATAAGAAAATTGACATAATATTGATTTTTGGAGAAAGAATAGTGAAATCCGCCACATTTCTCAAAATATAGTTTTTGAAAACAGGGGCAAAATCAGTGTAACTTTTGATTTGAAAATTGTCAACCGATTCTGTCAAAAAGTTGTACCGACTTATAGGCGGCATAAATGGCAAAATCTTCAAATGAATAATCTCAAAAAACACAACGACTTATAGGCGAACCGACTTATAGGCGAGTATAATACGGTATGAGACCGATTTTGAAATTCATTGTTTCGTTACTTTCTGTAGGTTAGTACTGTGAGACCGATTTTGAATTCATGTGTTTCGCTATTTTTCTGTTGGCTGGTATTGAGTGATTTTGAATCATTTCTCGTTATTTTCTGTAGCTGTGATTTTGAATTCATTTCTTCGTTACTTTCTGTAGGCTGCGTATTGTGAGACCGATTTTGAATTCATTGGTTTTCGTTATTTTTCTTGTAGGCTGGTATTGTGACATCACGGGACTCACGGCCCCTGTTAGGATTGTGTTCCGCCGGTTTCTACTGCGTAGCTGGATCTGACAACATGGCTCCCACATCTGTTCCTGCTGGCAAATACTGTGTTGAAGGTAAAGAGATAGTTTGGGAGGATAATCCTAAGATTAAAACAAAAATTGATTGAAAAATAGCATAAAACTGTAAATTAATGATGGTGTCTGCAGTTTTGTAGATTTTGATTTCTCTGTGCCTGTGTGCTGATTAATAAGCAAGACAATATTGTTGAGTAATGTTTATTTCTAACTTTAGATGAATGATTGATCCATGGAAACTGACCGTACAGAACTTGAAATGACACCTAAATAATTTCATCTTTATAAAAAGGTGTATATGTATGTCACTACACACGCATGCTGATCTATTTTAGGAACGCACACGGCCCACCAACTGCCCCTCGGGCACTTTCTCTAATGCCACTCGCCTCACTTCCTCTGGGGAGTGTACGAATTGTACGGCCGGTTACTACTGCCAGCAGCCGGACTGACCACAGAGGAAGGGAACTGTTTACCCAGGGCTACTATTGCCCCACAGGTTCCACCAACAGCATGCCGGTCATCTGTCCCATCGACTTGTTGTCCGGAGGGGAGTGACCAGCCCAAGTCTTGTGGCCCAGGGTATTTCACCAACCAGACTGGACAATGGCAATGTAACATCTGTCCCAATGGGTAAGATAATCATTTAAAAAATAGACCACAAGTCATATTTCTTTAATATCAAACTCTGATGAGTTTTACTGTAAAGGGCTTTAATTTCGTGGGGCAAAATTTCGCGATTTCTATCTTTCGGTATTTCCGATGGTTAATTTTCGCGGTATGAAATAAACTGAGTTAGAATCGTTACCCACAAAATACATTAAATAGCAGTTCGCAGTGGTTTTATTTTTCGCGATGTTAATATAAGCGCGAATATAGCGAAATTAAAAACCCATGCGAATTATTTCCCCTTTACAAGTATATGTTATATTGCTTAATTTTAAAAAAAGACTGTGAATATTTGATCATAGGCATGAAAATCTTTCCTTCATAAATGTTGGCATGTATTCCAACATTGAAGTGTCATTATGGTTAAAACATGTAACATTTGTCTGATGTCTCGTTCTCAGATTTTACTGTCTGCAGAGGAAATGTAACAGCGGTGTCCCTACTTCCGGTCATTTTGACTGTTCCGGCAGGCTACTACTGTCCAAGTGGAACGGAATGGACTGGAATCCCTGCCCAAGGGAACGTACAAGTCAGGCAGACCAATCTATTCCAGGTAAACTGACCATTGGTCTGGAATCAGTTTGATATTTGAAAAGCAACTGTACAATAAACTGACTCTCCAAGACCTTACAAAGTCTGATTAGTTGATGTCAGGTTCAAATTTCCCAAACCATAAAACTCGCTTACATCAGCTTTTATCTTTCTGTAAGTAAAAGCATTCTCAAATTCAGCAATTCAATAACATTCAAAGAGGAGGTGCACTATATTTGATATTTGATGTTATATCTGTATAGGTGACTCAGTGTAAGGATTGTGATGGAGGCTATTACTGCTCAGTAGAGGGCGCCACCAATGTGACTGGACCATGTGACCCGGGATATTACTGTCAGTCAGGAGTAGACCGATCTAACCCTGACAATGCAGCCAACACCACAGCTAACAACACCTGTAATCTACTGGGAGGACACACAGGTAAATGTTATACATAAACAACACCTGTATTTTGCTTGGGGATGATACACAGGTGAAAATGGTATGTGTCTGAACCAAACAAGAGCCTATCTTTGAGAGCAAGTAGCAAGGCTTTCGTAAATAATCCCAAGTGATCTAACTACTTGTGGTTTCTGTTAAGTAATTCTTGATGATGCTCGTAGTTCTTCTTTCTGTAGGGAGAGGGCTAACTTAGAGCTGCTGCATGCCCGATCCCATTCACGTATTTGTGAAATAAAATGTTCGTTTAAATTTAATTTTCTTTTGGGTGTTTCTCGTGCAGGTTTGGAGACATATGGCCCCATGGATGACCACTGCCCCTGGTGGAAGCAGAAGCTGCCTGAGATGGAATGTCCAGCGAGAAAGTACCAGAACGAATTCGGGACAGAGCGGGTTGCTAAAACGTGTCCTGAAGGTCGGAGGTCACCAGCTAGTGGGCTTAATGTCCGCTAACTGGACATGAATCCAAACAAGCACAGACGTTACTGTCTGAGATTAATAGATATATCCAATCATAATGGAATGATGGAACCAAGCAGTTGTTGTCTTCATATAGGGGAAGCGATTAGTTACAAATAAAAGTTTTTAGGAGTGGTGTGGTAAAATTACAGTTTGTCTCTTGGGATACCTACTGGCCTCGTTAATTCCGTACGGACTACGCGACAAGCCCTTGTCCCTCGGGAATTACTGCCCCGCTGGAACTCAAGCAGACACAGAAACCCTGCCCGGCAGGACCTTTAACGCCCGCCCAGCGGCAGACCAACTCCAGGCCTGTCTAAGCTGCACCCGGGGATTACTGTCAGACCACAGGATTGTGCCAACCCCACTGGTAACTGCATGTAGCGAACTCGCTACCACTCTCCACAAACTACAGGTCACGAACTCGCTACCACTCTCACAAATGCAGGTACGAACTCGCTATCCCTCTCACAAACTGCAGTACGAATCGTACCATCTCACAAACTGAGGTACGAATCGCTTACCCACTCTCACAGGTACGAACTCTGCTACCACTCTCACCAAAAACTTTTTTTACAGGTACGAACTCGCTACCACTCTCACAAAACTGCAGGTACGAATGCGCTATTCCCTCTCACAAACTGCAGGTGCGAACTCGCTACCACTCTCACAGTACGAAACTCGCTACCACTTCTCACAAACTACAGGTACGAAACTCCATACCACTCCACAGGTACGAACTCGCTACCACTCTCACCAAATACAGGTACGAACTCGCTACCACTCTCACAAACTGCAGGTACGAACTGCTACCACTTCACAAACTGCAGTACGATACTCGCTACCCACTCGCACA
This sequence comes from Ostrea lurida, assembly GCA_903981925.1. NCBI lineage: Eukaryota > Metazoa > Mollusca > Bivalvia > Ostreida > Ostreidae > Ostrea > Ostrea lurida. Next base: position 21,995 of record CAJDSM010019724.1, read on the forward strand.
AACTACAGGTACTGAAACTCCTACCACTCTCACAAACTTGCAGTACGAACTCGCTACCACTCTCACAAACTGCAGGTACGAACTCGCTACCACTCGCACCCAAACTAGGTACGAACTCGCTACCCCACTCTCACAAAACTGGCAGTATAACTCGCTACCACGTCACCAGGTACGAACTCGCTACCACTCTAACAAATGGAGGTACGAACTCGCTTACCACTCTCACAAACTACAGGTAGGAAACTCACTACCACCACAAGGTACGAACTCGCTACCACTCACAAACTAGCAGGACCGAACTCGCGTACCACTCTCACAAACTGCAGGTACGAACTCGCTACCACTTCACAAAACTGCAGGTACGAAACTCGCTACATCGCACAAACTACAAGGTACGAAACTCGCTACACTCTCCAACAAACTGCAGTACGAACTCGCTACCACTCTCACAAACTGCACGTACGAACTCGCTACCACTCGCACAAACTACAGGTACGAACTCGCTACCACTCTCACAAAACTGCAAGGTGATGGAACTCCTACCAACTCTCCACAGGTACGGAAACTCGCTACCCACTCTAAAACAAAACTGCATGTACGAAACTCGCTACCACTCTCACAAACTACAGGTACGAACTCCACTACCACTCACACAGTACGAAACTGCGCTACCACTCTCACAAACTACAGGTACGAACTCGCTACCACTCTCACAAATGCAGGTACGAAACTCGCATATCCCTCTCCACAAACGCAGGTACGAAACTCCGCTACCACTCTCACAAACTGCGAGGTACGAACTCGGCTACCACTCTCACAAACTACAGGTACGAACTCGCTACCCAACTCTCACAAACTGCAGTATGAACTCGCTACCACTCTCACAGGTACGAAAACTCGCACCACGTCTAACCAAACTGCAGGTGACGAACTCGCTACCACTCTCACAAACTGCAGGTACGAACTCACGACCACTCTCACCAAAAAACTACAGGTACGAACTCGCTAACCACTCTCACAAATCAGGTACGAACTCCTACCACTCGTCACAACTGCAGGTACGAAACCTCGCTACCACTCGCACAAACTACAGGTACGAACTCGACTACCACTCTCACAGTACGAACTCCTACACTCTCACAGGTACGAACTCCGCTACCACTAACAAACGTGCAGGTACAACTCGCTACCACTCTCACAACTGCAGGTATGAACTGCGACTACCACTCTCACAGGTACGAATCGCTACCCACTCTCACAAAGGTACGAACTCGCTACCACTCTAACAAACTGCAGGTACGAACTCGCATACCACTCTGCACAAACTGCAGGTTACGAACTCACTACCACTCACACAGGTACGAACTCGCTACCACTCTCACAAACTGCAGGTACGAACTCGCTACCACTCTCACAAACTGCAGGGCGAACCGCTACCACTCGCACAAACTACAGGGACGAACTCACTACCACTCTCACAGTACGAACTCGTACCACTCTCAAGGTACGAACTCGCTACCACTGCTAACCAAACTGCAGGTACGGAACTCGCTACCACTCTCACAAACTGCAAGGTATGAACTCGCTACCACTCTCACAGGTACCGAACTCGACCACTCTCACAGTACGAACTCGCTACCACTCTAAACAAACTGCAGGTACGAAACTCGCTTACCACTCTCCAAACGCAGGTACGAACTCACTTACCACTCACACAGGTACGAAACTCGCTACCACTCTCACCAAACTGCAGGTACGAACTCGCTACCACTCTCACAAACTGCAGGGACAACTCGCTCCCACTCTACCAACTGCAGTACGAAGTCGCTACCACTCTCAAAAACTAAGAGTACGAGACTTGCTACCACTCTCACAAAAACTGCAGGTTACGAAACTCGCTACCACTCTCACCAACTACCAGGTACGAATCCGCTACCACTCGCACAAACTCAGGTAGCGAACTCGCTACCACTCTCACAAACTGCAGGTTTTACGAAACTCGCACCACTCACACAAACTGCAGGTAGGAACTCCTACCACTCTCACAAGGTTACGAAACTCGCTACCACTCTCACAAAACTGCAGGTACGAACTCGTACCAGTCTTCCACCCAAAGCTGCAGTACGGAACTCGCACCACTCACACCAAAACTGCAGGTACGAACTCGCTACCACTTCTCACCCAAAGCTTGCAGTCGAACTCACTTACCACTCTCAAAAAACTACAGGTACGAACTCGCTACCACTCTCACAGGTACGAACTCGCTACCACTGCCCACGGTACGAACCGCCTACCACTCTCAGCAAACTGCAGGTACGAAACTCACTTAGCCATTGCTCACAAACTACAGGTACGAACTCGCTACCACTCTCACAAAACTACAGGTACGAACTGCGCTACCACTCTCAACAACTTGCAGGTACGAACTCACTACCATCACACAGGTACGAACTCGCTACCACTCTCACAAACTAACAGGTACGAACTCGCTAGCCACTCTCACCAAACTGCAGGTACGGAACTCGGCTACCACTCTCACAAACTACACGGTACGAACTCGCTACCACTCTCACAAACTACAGGTACGAACTCGCTACCATCTCTCAACAAACTGCAGGTACGAATCGCTACCACTCTCACAGTCACGAACTCGCACACTCTCACAGGTACGAACTCCCGTACCACTCTCACCAAGACTACGAGGTACGAACTCGCTACCAACTCGCACACTGCAGGTACGAACTCGCTACCAACCGCAAACACTGACAGGTACGAACTCGCTCTACCACTCTCAAAAACTGCAGGTACGAACTCGCTACCACTCTCACAAACTCACTACCACTCTCACAAACTGTAGGTACAAACTCGCTACCACTCACACAAAACTTCATGTACGAACTCGCTACCACTCTCACCTACTAGGTACGAATCGCTACCACTCTCGCCAATTCTATTGCTTCCATGTACTTCAGATGTGTTAAGTAGGTACACTAAATGGTCGTATTGGCTGACATATATTTATCACATTATCACCAGTGTATTGTGTGAGACAGCCATGTGAGATTTTTGTCGTACACTGCTGCGATGTCATTGATTAGGATTATTTTTGTTCATTAGAAGTGAAAGTTCGATTATTTTGATTCCTCAGAATTGGTAGTAGGATTGGTTTCAAACACATTTCAAATCAGATTATTGACAACTCAAATCTCAGCCACTGCCTTCAGGTCTGCCGTTTTATTTTGGTATTTCTTACGATGAGCTTTATATAAATGTGTACAAATGATTTATAACCTTGTTGAGACTTTGTGAAGACATATTACTTAAAATATAAAAATAACACTTACAAAACAGACCGTTTCAGAATACATGTTAAAATGGGAGAGTCTGTAAATAGTAGATACATACCTGGAAGCTCTCTGTATGTACTTATGTATACTTTTTGTGTATACTGTGGACTTGTATGTAAACCTAATTAAACACCCTGACAATTTTTGTGTGTTTCAGTGCTGGCTATTACTGTACGGAAAGCTCGGTCAGTCCCATGCCCACTGACCCCGCTCAGGGAGGAAAGTGCCTGAGGGGTCAGTACTGCCCAGAGGGAAGTCCAGCAGCCATAGAGTGTCCTGGCGGGCAGTACTGCTTCAGCGAGAGACTGAGTGAACCCACTGGAAACTGTTCTCAAGGTAACACGCAGGTGTCATTATTACAGTGTGCTCCTCTTATATTGAAGTCACTGATATTGAACTATCGTATATTGAAGTCACTTATGCTGAAATATCTGTTTATGTTTATTAAAGAATAAATCCCTTATAACATTGTTTACATCTTAAAGTTTCAACATTGGTTATATTGAAAATTGGATATAATGAAGGAAAGGTCCCCTGAATTTCAGTATATCTGGGGTGTACTGTACTATAGAATACTGTTTTGACATAATTACCATGACAATCTGTTTTGATTCTGATGCGATTTAACTTCAAACTGCAAGTTACAAGCACTGGTTAGATTGTTTAGCAATTTGATGTAGATACATGCTGCATGATATTGGGGAAAAATTCTTGTAAATTCTTTATCATATTTCAGACATGCATGCAATTTGGAATACAAAATATTGACGTTAAAAAATTAGTCATGGAGAAACCAAAATAAAGAAATGACCTAAATATTTTGTTTTCAGGTTATTATTGCAATGAAGCACCATATTGCCCACCCCTCCAGATGGCACCACTGGTGGTGGATGTCCCCAGGCCACTACTGCCCCACAGGAAGTGGGTCCCCATCCCGTGCCCCATGGTTATTACTTGACATGATCCTCAGCAGTGTTTTGTCAGCCTGCAAGATTTGTAACTTGGTAAGATTTCCAACATTGGTCATTTTGATATAATGGCATCTATTTATGTGATATGAGACATACAGACATATTAATTTTGACATTGCCATTAAACATGCACAAGAGCATTTTATTCATTGAATATGATGAATTGATTTAAACAAAATATGTATTCTAAAATGTGACTTTCGCACTTAACATAGCAAAGTCATTACATAAATCTGAAGGAAAAGACTCTTATGGGAAGGGACTTGGAACAGTATATATCATGTTTGTTCTCGCAGGGAAGTTAGCGGCAGTGAGGGCCTGCCGGACGTTACAGGACCCTGTGACCCGGCTATTACTGCCCTGCCGGTCAGATATCCGCCACGCCCGCCAATTAACAGCTGTCAGCCCGGATATTCTGTGTGGAGGGAAATCAGCCCCAGAGCCTGCCCCTCAGGCTCATACCAGTTCAGGAATTCAATCATTACTTTTGGGCCTTTATGCTTAAAGTTTTCTTCCATCTCTAGCACTGCACTATTGTTTTAACATGTACTGGGACTGTAACAGACATGTATTGTAACATATAGGACGAACCTGTGATGTCATCATGTAAGACCTGCCCTGAGGGCTACTACTGCAATGCCACTAATGGTCCAGTGGACAACTACGCCAACACGGTGTGTCCGGAGGGGTTCTACTGTCCGAATGGAACAGAGCACGCTGAACAGTACCCCTGTCCCAAGGGAACCTTCAACAACAGAACGGGTATGTCATACACAATCATGTATCGTGTGTGAATGGTATGGTAATTTGTTTAGAAATCTGGACGTTTTTGTGGGGATCTATTTTGTGAAATTGGGTCAAGTGGCAGTAGGTTAATTTTTGTGTATTTAAATTTTACCCATTAGTTTCATCACTAATGGACAATAATGTTAGGAGATTTCAATTTCACCAAAAAATATCTTTGCAAATATCATAGACCTGCAAAATTGTCAGAATTTTTTCTACGGCAAAAATAATCAGATTTACGTTATTTGTGTAGTATCTAGAAAACTTATTTTTATTACATCATACATTCAGCCACACTACACATGTATCCAGTTTCTCAATTTTTTCACCCAAAAAAACATGCTTATTTTGCTGTATTTTTGTAGGTCTGTCGAATTCCTCCGAGTGTTCCGCGTGTGTGGGAGGGTGGGCGTGTGATGTCACTGGATTGACCACGCCCCTCAGACTATGTGCTGGAGGTTACTACTGTAAGACTGGTGCAGATTCTACAACTCCTGCTCAAGGTGAGAATCCACTTTTTATGAGAAATTTTAAGTTTATGAGGAGAAGTATATTTGAAATCTCTTCATGGATTTGATTTGTAAACTATTCCAGTTATATAGTTTTAAATCTTGGGGCAAAATTGACTGGGGCCGGATCAAGCATAGTTTGCGTTAATAGACTTTTCTTCTGCCGAAAACAGAAAAATTATTCTGTTGGCTTTGTTCAAGAATTATTTTTGATATAATTGACAGTTTAAATTTTCTTTCCCTTAGCACCTTACTCTGATCATTGATGCATGTTCTTTTTACGTAGCACCTTATGCTGACCAATGCCCAGCAGCTTACTACTGCCCTGAGGGGACAATTGATCCCATTCCCTGCCCCGAGGGAAGCTACAGCCCTACCCCAGGGCTACAGGAGGAGAGCCAGTGTCTGAACTGTACAGGCGGGTACTTCTGTAATGAAACAGGTAAGGAAATCAGTATTGGTGTTGGAAAAATGTAGATTTAAATGTGGATTTGGATTTCTGAAATTAAACGTACACTCTTGGTTATTAACTGTACATTGCAGCAGTGCTAGATTAAATGTATTCATACCACTGTGAGAGTTCAAAATGCATGAGCCAATTTTTATGCTTTTGGATCAGAAAAGGGGGGTGGGGTATAATGTCTTTAGCACATATATTTGTGAACTTATCTGCAGTTAGCCAAAATCTGTGCAAGTCAGTAAAAAGCTANTTGAAATTAAACGTACACTCTTGGTTATTTGTTGATTTATATGTCCGACTTTAAAAATAAAGATTATTATTATTAGCCTTGGGAATATTTTACATCTTTAACAGACTTCAGTTTTAGCACGCATACATACACTGCTTGTCAAATCACTTCAGTATCTTCTGTAATTCAGTTTCACTGTCAAAAACTCAGTTTCAAATCAAATCAAATAATATTTATTTAAAGTCGGGTATACATTACAAATAACATAAGCTCTAAAGAGCTATTTACCAACTAAAAGAGCTATTTACCAACTTATTCCCAAGGCTAATACCAAGTTTTATTTGAAATGTTATTTGATAAATTATCTCATTCTCCTGCTGACTATAACAAAAGATTTTTATGCCCCCGTGATCGAANATCTCGAGCAGGATCTGTTGTCTTCCATGTTTATGAGTACATCTAATATTGTGATCTGATTCCTCTACAGGGTTACTGACAGTCGTGGGTAAATGTCAGCCTGGATACTACTGTCCATCAGGGTCCAAGGTCGCCACGGAGATCATCTGTACCGCCGGTCACTACTGCGGGGAGGGGACGCAGAATCCAGACCCCTGCTCTAACGGGACCTTCTCTAACATCACGGGACTAATGGCGCCCTCTGACTGCTGGAACTGTACCCCGGGGTATTACTGTAACGGACAGGGCCTCACTGCAGTGTCAGGACCTTGTAAAGAAGNGAACATCACGGGACTAGTGGCGCCCTCTGACTGCTGGAACTGTACCCCCGGGTATTACTGTAACGGACAGGGTCTCACTGCAGTGTCAGGACCTTGTAAAGAAGGTCAGTAGAAATGTGTAAAGTAGGTCAGTAAAAACGTGTAAAGTAG
>CAJDSM010019725.1:7333-17394 GCA_903981925.1 Ostrea lurida
TCAGCTTCTATATTTAGAGTGATGTTATTCCACAAAGAATAATACATGTACTTTACATGTTTAAGAAGCAGTCAGAACTGTATGTACATGTATTTGAAATTTTCCCTTCTTTATTTTCCACAAGGTCACTACTGCCAGAATGGTACCAAGGTATCTACAGAATTCCCCTGTCCCAGCGGTACTTACAACAATGACACGGGGCTGCGGGCCGATTCCGAGTGCTTTCCCTGTCTGGGGGGTTACTACTGCCCCTCGGCCACGGTTAATCCTTACCTACCGTGTGGAGCGGGGTACTACTGTAGAACCGGGGCCAAGACAGTGGCACCCATGCAGAACTCGGACGCTTACGAGTGTCCAGTCGGTCACTACTGTCCGGAGCAGTCCACAGAGCCCACTAAATGCCCGTCTGGAACCTACTCTAATACAACCCGACTGATGAACATGACACNTTGAATTCATTGTTTCGTTACTTTCTGTAGGTTAGTACTGTGAGACCGATTTTGAATTCATTGTTTCGCTATTTTCTGTTGGCTGGTATTGAGTGATTTTGAATTCATTTCTTCGTTATTTTCTGTAGGCTGTGATTTTGAATTCATTTCTTCGTTACTTTCTGTAGGCTGGTATTGTGAGACCGATTTTGAATTCATTGTTTCGTTATTTTCTGTAGGCTGGTATTGTGACATCACGGGACTCACCGCCCCGGTAGGATTGTGTTCCGCCGGTTTCTACTGCGTGGATGGATCAGACAACATGGCTCCCACCATCTGTCCTGCTGGCAAATACTGTGTTGAAGGTAAAGAGATAGTTTGGGAGGATAATCCTAAGATTAAAAACAAAAATTGATTGAAAAATAGCATAAAACTGTATATCAATGATGGTGGCTGCAATTTATAGATTGTTATTCTTTGTGCCTGTGTACTGACACAAATTGTTGAGTAATGTTATTTTTAACTTTAGATGAATGATTGATCCTTGGAAACTGACCGTACAGAAATTGAAATGACACCTACGAATATAAATAATTTCATCTTTATAAAAAGGTGTATATGTATGTCACATACACACGCATGCTGATCTATTTTAGGAACACACACGCCCACCAACTGCCCCTCGGGCACTTTCTCTAATGCCACTCGCCTCACTTCCTCTGGGGAGTGTACGAATTGTACGGCCGGTTACTACTGCCAGCAGGCCGGACTGACCACAGAGGAAGGGAACTGTACCCAGGGCTACTATTGCCCCACAGGTTCCACCAACAGCATGCCGGTCATCTGTCCCATCGGACTTGTGTGTCCGGAGGGGAGTGACCAGCCCAAGTCCTGTGCCCCGGGGTATTTCACCAACCAGACTGGACAATGGCAATGTAACATCTGTCCCAATGGGTAAGATAATCATTTAAAAAATAGACCACAAGTCATATTTCTTTAATATCAAACTCTGATAGTTTATATGTTATATTGCTTGATTTTAAAAAGACTGTGACTATTTGATCATAGGCATGAAAGCCTTTCCTTCATAAATGTTGGCATGTACTCAACATTGAAGCTGCATTTTGGTTAAAGCATGTACCATTTGTCTGATGTCTCATTTTCAGATTTTACTGTCTGCCAGAGAATGTAACAGCAGGTGTCCCTACTTCCGGTCATTTTGACTGTCCGGCAGGCTACTACTGTCCAAGTGGAACAGTATGGACTTGGAATTCCCTGCCCAAGGGAACGTACAGCAACAGACCAATCTATTCCAGAGTAAACAATCTCGACCATTTGGTCTGGAATCAGTTTGATATTTGAAAAAGCAACTGTACAATAAACTGACTCTCCAAGACCTTTACAAAGTCTGATTAGTTGATGTCGGTTCAAATTTCCCAATCCATAAAACTCGTTTACATCAGCTTTTATCTTTCTGTAAGTAAAAGCTTTTCTCAAATTCAGCAATTCAAAATAACATTCAAAGAGGAGGTGCCACTATATTTGATATTTTGATGTATATCTGTACAGGTGACTCAGTGTAAGATTGTGATGGAGGCTATTACTGCTCAGTAGAGGGCGCCACCAATGTGACTGGACCATGTGACCCGGGATATTACTGTCAGTCAGGAGTAGACCGATCTAACCCTGCACATGCAGCCAACACCACAGCTAACAACACCTGTAATCTACTGAGTGAGGACACACAGGTAAATGTTATACATAAACAACACCTGTTATTTTGCTTGGGATGATACACAGGTGAAATGGTACTGTGTCTGATACCAAACAGAACCTTTGTGAGAGCAAGTACAAGGCGCTTCGTAAATCCCAGTGATCTAACACCTGTGGTTTCTGTTAAGTATTTTGATGATTGCCGAGTTCTTCTTTCTGTAGGGAGAGGGCTAACTTGGGCAATGCCTGCTGCCCGATCCCAATCACGTATTTTGTGAATAAAATGTTGTTTAAATTTAATTTTTTTCTGGGTGTTTCTCGTGCAGGTTATGGAGACATATGCCCCATGGGATACCACTGCCCTCTGGGAAGCGAGCTGCCAGTGGAATGTCCAGCGGGAAAGTACCAGAACGAGATCGGACAGAGCGTGTGTAAAACGTGTCCTGAAGGTGAGGCACCAGCTAGGCTTAATGTCCGTAACTGGACATGAATCCAAACAAGCACAACAGTTACTGTCGAGAATAATAGATATATCCAATCATAATGGAATGATGAACAAAGGCATGTTGTGTCTTCATTAGGGGAAGCAGATTAGTTAAAATCAAAGTTTTAAGAGTGGTGTGGGTAAAATTACTATTGTCTTGTCTTTGAAGGATACTACTGCCTCGTTAATTCCACGGACTACAGCGACAAGCCCTGTCCCTCGGGATATTACTGCCCCGCTGGAACTCAAGCAGACACAGAGAATCCCTGCCGGCAGGGATTCTCTGTGTCTGCTTGAGTTCAGCGGGGCAGTAATATGCCCAAGGGCAGGGCTTGTGCCTGTAGTCCCAGTAGAATTAACGAGGCAGTAGTATTTTCAACAGGACAATAGTAATTTTAGCCGCAGCTACCACTCCTAAAACTTTGTGATTTTAGAACTAAGATCTGCTTCCCCTAAATGAAGACACATACATGCTCTTTGTTTCATCAATTCCATTATGATTGGATATATCTAATTATTCTTCGACAGTAACTGTTGTGCTTGTTTTGGAATTCATGTCCAGTTACGCGACATTAAAGCCTAGCTGGTGCCCTCTTCGACCACTGTTCAGGACACGTTTTAGACACCACGCTCTGTCCGAGTCTCGTTCTGGTACTTTCCCCGCTGGACATTCCCACTGGCAGCGCTCGCTTCCAGAGGGCAGTGGTATCATGGGGCATATGTCTCCATAACCTGCAGCGAGAAACACCCAAGAAAAAAATTAAATTTAAACAACTTTTATTCACAAAGATCGTGATTGGGATCAGGGCAGCAGGCATTGCCCAAGTTAGCCCCTCTCCTACAAGAAGAAGAAACTCGGCAAATCATCAAAAATTAAACAGAAACCACAGGTGTTAGACTCACTGGGTTATCGGAAGCCCTGTAACTTGCTCTCACAAATGGTCGTGCTGTTTGCGTTCAGAACAAGTACCATATTTTCACCATGTGGTTCATCCCAAGCAAAAATAACAAGGTGTTGTTTTGTATAACATTTACCTGTGTGTCCTCACATCAGTAGACTTACAGAGTGGTGTTAAGCTCGTGGTTGTTGGCTGCATGTCAGGGTTAGATCGGTCTACTCCTGGACTGACAGTATATATCCAGGGTCACGATGGTCCAGTCGACATTGGTGGCAGGGCCGCTCTACTGAGGCAGATAATAGCCCTCTCATCACAATCTTACACTGAGTCACGTACGTATACAGATATAACATCCAAAATATCAAATATAGGGTGGCTACCCTCCTCTTGTTGAATGTTTAGTGTTGAATGTGCTGAAATTTGGAAAATGGCTTTTTTACTTACAGAAAGATAATAAGCTGATGTGATAGCGAGTTTTAATTGGTTTGGGAAATTTGAAAACCTGACATCAACTACATCAGACTTTTGTAAAGGTCTTGGGAAGAGTCAGTTTTATTGTAGCCAGTGCTTTTTCAAAACCTAAACTGAAGTTCCAGACCAATGGTCAGAGTTTACCTGGAATAGATTGGTACTGCCTTGACTGTACGTTCCCTTGGGCAGGGAGAATTGCCAGTCCCATTCCCGTACCAACTGGTGGACAGGTAGTAGCCTGCGCGGACAGTGCAAAATGACCGAAGTAGGGACACCTGCTGTTACATATCTCTGGCATGACAGTAAAATCTGGAAAACGAGACATCACAATCAGAATGTTAGCAGTGTTTTTACCATTTGACATGCACCTTCAATTGTTGAATTACATGCCAAACATTGTATCGAAAGGAAAGATTTATATATGGCCTATGATCAAGATTTCACAGTCTTTTTATTAAATTAAGCAATATAAACATTCTGTAAAGGGGGATAATATTCGCGATGGGTTTTTAATTTCGCTTGAGGTTCATTCATGCTGTATATTGCATAACTATCTTGGACCCAGGGATCACGTAAAGGCCATTTTGGTGTTGACGGTTTTGGTGTGTCTCTTGAGATAATTGTATATATCGGACTCTCATCTTGTTGCGACACCGCTTATTTCTAAAAAAAGTTTATTTTGGTATTGAGGGGATTATTAGTTACAGGACTTTAGTGAGATGGCAGGAGTGTTGAACTCTTCATACCGAAAATGTCATTTGACCAAGGTCATGGAGGGTACGAGAATTATCGGTTGCAGCAAATGGTCGTAGATCCTTGGCTTGTAGATTTCTCCAACATTCCCTGTGTCGCAAATACTTGTAACGACCTTATGCTGAAAGCCTGTACGTAAAACCCGAAAAGAATAGAAATCAGTGGCTCCGAACATATTCTAACGCCTGCCTCTCCTTAGAGGGCTCTCCAATCACCACTTCGATGGCTGATAGTCTATAAGGAAAGAACAGGATATATCCAGATCAATCTTGATTAGGTCATGGCACGTACGAATTAAAGCCCTTTACAGCTCCTTATGAATCACATGGTTTTCTCGAGAAGATTGATTATGAGTGTTAAATTGAGAATGGGTGAAACTAGGTGGTCAAACTTTTTATGTAAATTGAGTTACGACCCCTTATTTTGGGAGATAAGAGTTCGTGTCTACTATAAAGTTGCCATTTGTCAGAGCGCTGGCTATATTGTGGTTTTGAAAGTACTTGCATAAAGCATTATCGCCCTGGGGCATCTACAAATACGAACATCAAGTGGGTCTTTAGTGGTCACTCCTCCTGTGATCCCTCCTCCGCACATCGATCAGTTTCGGACAGACAGTGTGGACGGAGATAGACCGGCTAATGTCTGGAGTATTGCGGGACCGAAGTAACCTGTGCGGGCACTATAGTAGCCCCTCGAGCTAACAGATAAACGCCTATGTTCTGCTATTAGGTTCACGTTTAGTTGTGGGTGGGACTCTTCGGGCCCTAGTCTGTCATAAGTATGTTACACCCGACAGGAAGTTGTCGTTTTCGGTTTGTTTGGTAAGGACTACCTCATACGGTTTTGTAACCCCGGGATTCATTATTTACCGATGATACACGTTCGCCAGTACGGAAGTGAGCTCTGGCACCGAGAACGGCAGAGGGATAAGGAGCCCCGAAGGGGCAGTTGGTGGGCGTGTGCGTTCCTAAGAAAACATACGAAATAATCTAGCATGGCGTTTGATTAGTGGACATACATGGCTACACACACGCAATTTTGAGAAGCAATGGAGATAATATAATTATTAGGGTGTCAGTATTCTTCAAGTTCTGCTTACTGGCCACGTCTCTTCCTTGACAATGCCTCACATCATCTCATCATAAAGTTTAGAATAACATTACTGCCATACCTAAATAAAATAGTTGGTTCTTGGCAGTATTAATCAGGCACACTAGGCACAGAGAATCAAAATCTACAAACTGCAGTACACAAACCCCACTCAAATATAATTATCCTATGAGTTTTTATGCTATTTATTGCTATGCAATTCAATTTGTGGAGATTTTAATGCTTGTACAGATTACACCTTTCCCAGAAATCTGAGTTGTGCATATATACCCTTCAACTACAGGTGATATAAATTCTAGCTATTCAGCAGTGACAGATATCGGTGGGAGACATATTCATGTTGGTCAGCATCCCATCATCAACGGCAGTTAAGGAAATCCTTACAAAATTTTTAGATTCTTGTCGTGGACGAGAAATCACACACAAAAATGCCGTTGACATGGAGGGCTCGTGAGTCCTCAGAAGATATGTCAGCAATCCATAGTCACTTACCATGTAAAATAACTCGTTATATATATATAAATCGAATTCAATCGTCTCACGGATATGATTAATTAACCGAGCCACATACATGGAAAGTTATGATTACGAAGAACACGCTAATTTGTCTAAAATCAAACGCTCGTACCACAATAGCTAAAAAGATAACGAAATGAATATTAGAGATCTCCCATATATATGCGAGTAAACATATAACCTACAAAATCCCAACAGCAAATAGCAGAAAGAGCGGAGTGAGTAATGATGAATGTCAAAATTCAGGTGTTTACTTCACAGTAACCCTTCACCAAAACTTAACAATGAAAATATGTTAACGTACGACTTTTATATATTGAATATTGCAATTCAAGCAAAGTCCGTTACTCCATCAAATAACTGTAATAGTTAACTGCGCCTATAAGTCGGTAAGAATTTATCGTGTCTGAAATCAGTATACGGTAATTCCCTATAATTCACATTTGTAGTTATTTATGAGATATCCAATTTTGAAGGTATCTAAGTTTTGCCCATTCGATCATAAGAGAAATACACCGAAAACGAGTAGTAAATTCGCCTATAAGGTCGGTACATCGATCGTGTGGATAATAATATGTGCTGTTAATTGTTAGAGTTTGATTGATGAATGTATACGGCGTGAAGAGTGATTTGTGTACAACTGTTAGGACGGCATGTTATCTGATCAGATCACTCGTGTGCCAATTTCAATCAAAAGTTACACTGATCCTAATTGCCACCCTGTTTCAAAAACTTTATTGGAGAATGATGGCGGGATTTCACTATTCTTTCTCCAAAACCTCAATATTATTGTCATTTTATACTTATTATTTCTACTCTGACTCAATTATTGGTATTGTTTTATATTTCTAGGGCAGACTATTTGTCTGGAGATGAACGGGAATTAATCGTTCGGGTTGATTTGGAAAAATTGGTACATTTCACTGTCACATCACACTTAGAAACACGTCTACAGAGACACTCAGACTAGAGACCTAAGGCGGGGTAGCGAGAAGATGTGAGACAGGGAGTCTGTTGGACGTGTGGCGTCGGCTTAACGCATCGTGTGAGCGAGAGCATGTAGGATAGGCCAGGGCCTCGTTTATTATTGCTGTAGTGTCTATGATATAAGATGGCGTAGCATGGTGGGATGCCCTGGATGGTAGAAATATGCGCAGAATGAGGGGGATGGCTAAGTTAGGCTAGAAAAAGGGTGGTAAGACTATGTGTGAATTCTGATGATGAGAGTGTGGGAGAAGCGAGAAATTGGAGGACGGTGCGCCGTCAAATGAATGTCATATAGTACTTATGTATTAGATGTAGCGGATTTACCCAAGCTGATGCACCGATGTTAGGTTTGTGCTACGACGAGAGGAGTTTTTCTGGGTAAATGGTGGTGTCGGGTAGGAAAAGATTATGGTCGATTGTGATAGCTAAGAAGGCGTAGATTATTAGACAGGGCTACACACCCTGAAAACCCCTGGGTATATGCATTATGTTGACCCAGGGTTTTGAATCTAGGACTTGATGGCGAGTTCACACCGCGGGTCGAAATATCTTATTAACTTAGGTGTGTGATTCCGATCACAGCTCACCGTTGAGCGTGTGAAATGAGTTGTCTGTGGTTGAGAATATACACAGAGAAATCGGTCCGACGACCAGAAATATGGTTTATACACCGTAGAGAGGTGCAAGTTATGGTGCATTCCGATTCCTGTGCTGTACGGTATTAATATTCATTATTAAGTTCATTTATAATAACTATCGGGATGGAATATATTAATGTAAGGAATAAAGGAAAGTGTGTGGATAGGTTTTTTGATGTTCATCTTTTCAATGAATTGATAGGCTTCATCTAGTATTTTTGTGATAGTTTAATAGCTGACAGTAATGGTTGAGCGGGAGAATGGCCGATGTATGTGTTAGAACTGGATTGGTGTATCTTTCGGTGTAGACGACGGAGAACACCAAGGTAATAATGTTGCGTGCCTGTTATCAACTATTGAGGAGATTGTTACATCTTATTCTACGCTAAAAGGCTACGTCTGGGATTATATATCATTGAGAGATTACGAATTCGGTGAAAGTAATTGGTGTGTCAAAATAAAAATATTATATATCTTTGCATATCACCACTGTACCCATTTTCAAGAATTGTGTTGACGAGTTCGCTCTCGCGTCACATAATATACATACAAAATACATTTTCTATTCGTAAATATTGTGACGTGTGAAAATAACAAGTGTCGACAGTGTGAAACTAACCACTGATTCTCTGGCAGGCACATAGAGTACAAACTACCTGCTAGAAAACACCGAATATACCATGTAGCCTAAGCCCGAAATACAGCGGCGACTCTTTATTTTAGCTTGTGTAAGAAAGTCTGTTTATTCAAAGCAACTATTAAACATTAAAAGAATATCTTAAATTTTCAGATGTACGAGATTGTTTTAACTCCCAGACAGCTTTCGCCTCCGTATTTACTACTTTGATTGTCTCATAATAAATAAAGTGGTTTTGGTACTCGAAAAGTACTATGTTAAGATGAGGAGACATATTTCGCATCTATACTGAGCTTATTTTTCCAGGGGGGGGGGGGGGCGCTCGCCATTACTAATCCAGATAGATGATCCAGGAGCGTGCGGAAGCTGTTGGAATGAGTAGCCTTGATTCCGACTTGCAGGAATAATCAGCTTGAAAGGAATTATGTTGATTTAGTTCCAATTAAATGTATAGAGCACAGTTGTATGTATTGATAAGCCTGATCTAATGATGATGATCGAGACTTGATGACGAGCCAGTGATAATTCTTATATCACAAACAATTATAGTAGAAACGGACCTTTGAATGGAACCTATTTTTGTCACCATGCCTTCCGGTGTTACTGTCGTGTTATGCAGGCCAGGCACAGTGTGCCCGATGAAATGTGAATCATAAAGGGGAAAAGGTCACCTATTTGGAACGAACAACTTATATAAAAAGAGGGTAATACAATGTCTCAGATATAAAATATATTGAAAAAGGGTGGGGGTTTTGCGATGTCGCCGACACGTCCCCTACCATAAATGATGAAGTCCCCTCCCCGGGGAATTTTTGTGGGTAACGAGCACAATAGATTGTCAATTCCAATAAAAATGCTTATAAGGCTCTATATTATATTAGATAGTTGGTTAGTGGACGGCACCGATGTAAATAGGTTGTACAGGATCTACTGTTCGTTTTGCATGAAAGCGCACGATAAGTGCGAGTGGAAAGTGAAAAAAGGAAAAATTCCAGTAGAATTGGAGTCAAATGTGCTTGGGTGTTTATTTAAAAAGAAATCTTGTACTAAATATTATAAAATTACATTAAATATGATTATTTATATTCACTGAATATGTCCTCTTATATTTCCCTTTGAAATTGATATTGGGATATCATCCACTAAACGCACTTTGTTGCAAACTATGTAGTGATGAGGTTTGAAGTTGCCACCTTCCGCATGAAATTATTACCAAATATGGAGCGATTCAAGGTAAGAGATTGAAGTTGGCTGTTCCGTTTAACGCAACGAAATTATCAACATTATGATATTCTAGGTCACTTGAATATAGTGTTATATGATTAGAAAATGCTTGAATAATATAAATATATCAAATAATAGAAATGTTTTCGTGTGTGTGGTCTTTAGTAGGCGTACAGGGGCTTGGGATTGTCAGATATAACT